>JAOBBC010242520.1:0-15818 GCA_025388495.1 Curcuma longa | reverse complement strand
CAGGAGTATCTAAAGATTTTTATTATTAATTTTTGATAATTTTTATTTTTGGAATTTTTGGTATTTAGAGTAGTTTTGAAAAGTTCTATTTTTTTATTTTAGAATTTTTTAAATCTGTTTAGGATTTTTAGGATTGAGTTTGTTAAGAAATTTTCTTTTATTGAGGAATCTTTCTTTTAGAGTTTGTTAAGAAAATTTTCTTTTTATGAGGAATATTTCTTATAGTTTGGGTCTATATAAACATCTTATGAGTTGATGTTTGAGGAGAAAAAGTTTTGGTTTAATAATAGTTTCAGAAATGTCGTTTATTTTCCTATCTCTTGTTATTCTTCTGAATTAATAGGTTTTAGAAGATTGTTTCCGACATTCATAGTCGAACCAACGGATTCAATATTGCCCTCGGGATAATCGCTATCCCGCCCGGTGTCAGTTGGTATCAGAGCTTGCAGATCCGATGGATCATCGTCATGGTGATTATCGTGGTCGTGACAGACAAGTTCCGACAAAGGAAGTCTCACACCATGAACGTTACACACAAGACGAGATTCTTGATCTACAGAGACAAGTTACAAAGTTATACCAGCGTCTAGCAGCACAATATCATAAAAGTACGCTTTCAGATCTGATGGATCGTCATTATGGTGGATATCATGGTCGTGACAAACAAGTTTCAGTAGAGGAAGTCTCACACCATGAATGTTACATGCAAGACGAGATTCTTGATTTACGGAGGCAAGTCGCAGAACTAACCCAGCATTTGATGACGCTGGATTTTGAAGATCGAAGGAGCTATGACCGTGATTCCGCATTCACCTTTGACAACCCTTACCACCACCCCAATAGAGTCTCGGAGCATCAAAATCGAGAGGAATGGTATATAGACTTCGATTTTTGAATTGATCTACTTGAGTTTTTAGGAACCTTTCAAGTAGAAGAATTCATTGATTGGCTCGACGAAATAGAAAGTATTTTTGATTACAAGGAGGTGCTCGATCGGATGAAAGTAAAGTTGGTTGCCATCCGACTCAAGGGTCGAGCATTTGTTTGGTGGAAACAACTACGACGCTCATGAGAGAAACAAGGCAAGACCAAGATCACCGACTGGGAGAAAATGAAGAAGAAGATAAAGAGTTACTTTCTTCCTTTCGACATACTTAGACTGTGTTTCAACGAAATCAGACGTTGAGGCAGTATGTAAGATCAGTCAATCATCACACGAAGGAGTTTTACCAGTTGATTGAAGGATTTCAGATCAACCACCCCACCACCTACAACTTCAAAAGAGCATCGGCTCCGCAACACCTCTATGTTCCCCCTTCCTCCTATGACGACGAGGACAACTATGAAGATGAGGACCTCGACAATATCAAATATGACCAGTCCTACTCTTCCGATCGTCCAATCACAAGACGTGATGAAGATGTGACAAGATTGAAATATTTGGTGAACCAATTTATAATGATGCTGATGAAGAGGAGATAAACCTAGATGAAGTGTTGATCAAAGACTAGAAGCCCACTTTGTTCGACGGCAATCAACAGCATGGTTCATCTATTGATGAAGTCCAAATCTCCATCGTCTCACCTTGCATTGATTCAACATCCCAATTCATTCAGCGTGAATAAAACGAGATCGAGTTAACTGGCAATCCAATTTATAACAAAGATGAGATCGAGTCAACTGGCAAGCCAATATATGATGAGGATGAAATTGTCAATGAATTAGTCTATAATTTAATTCTTTATCTCAACGCCGATGTTGGTGAGTTGCTCAATCAAGAACTTGTCAATACTTCTAGATGCGCTGACGCTTCCGCTGCATAGGAGATTTCTCCTTCAAAGCAAGCACCAAGCCTTGTCCAGAACTTTGTTGATCATTCAGATGATTTAGCTTCAACAGATATGATGTAGCAACAAACAGATTTATCCAAGGACATAGAAAATATAGATACTTCAGTTGTATTAGAAGGACATGAGCAGATGCAAACAGAGGTTTCAATTAATGGAACTAAAGAAATAGTAGATGATTATGATTTGAATGAAGATATTCTCGTAGATGAAGGAAAATAAGGGAAGTCAGCTAGCTCTTCAATAATATCCCCTTCTTCAGTACATATGTCTTACCAATCTTTTTTCTCAAACTCCATATCAACTAATTTGTCAATAACATCAATTACTATAGCTGCTCCGATTTCTTTTTTGACATCCTACGAAAGGATCTTAAAAGGCGGAGCTCCAAGCCTCAATCATTGTATTACTTGGGAGGTGGACAGCGGCTCCTCGGATCCGCTAGGACCGACTCTAGTAATCATGGGGAAGGTGGCAAAGACAAAGACGGCGGTGAGCGCTAGGACTGCATGCACGGTGGCGGTGCTTGTTGTGCGTCACCATATGTGAAGTTTGAGCTTGTGGTTGTGGGTCATTGCAGTGATTAAGAAGCTTGAGGAACAGGCCGCTTCACCTATTTTGAAGTTGCAACAAGTAGCGGACACAATGATAATGGAGATAATGATGGATTCTACTGAATTGATGTCAGAGGATCTTCCTCCTGGAAAACCACCTGATACTACTTTAAACTTGAGGACGAGTTTTTTCAACCCAGGGCATCTGATGCAGGAGCATCTAACAACATGACTAATTTATGTCTTCCGATACAACTATATTCTCATTTAAGCTGTGATGAGAAGAAATCGAGACTATCAACCTCTCTTTTGGGCTTCGAAGAAGGACGATTGAGGCTACCAACAAGGAAGATGATCAACTCGTGGCCTCCTGATATCATATTCATCAACGGATCGATCAGAATTTCTAAACCCCAGCAACTACTAATAAATTTTACTGATTTAGTGCAAGACGGTCTTCGTCCTGGGCGACCACCTGATACTATTCTAAACTCGAGGATGAGTTTCTTTCAACCTGGGGCGACTGATGCAGGAGCATTCAAAGATTTTTATTATTAATTTTGATAATTTTTATTTTTGGAGTTTTTGGTATTTAGAGTAGTTTTAAAAAGTTCTATTTTTTTATTTTAGGATTTTTTAAATCCATTTAGGACTTTTAGGATTGAGTCTGTTAAGAAATTTTCTTTTGTTATGAGGAAGCTTTCTTTTAGAGTTTGTTAAAAAAAATTTCTTTTTATGAGGAATCTTTCTTATAGTTTGAGTCTATATAAACATCTTATGAATTGATGTTTAAGGAGAAAAAGTTTTGGTTTAATAATAGTTTATTGCCATTTATTTCTCTATCTCTTGTTATTCTTCCGAATTAACAATTTTTAAAAGATTATTTCTAACGTTCGTAGTCGAACCAATGGATTCAATATTGCCTCCGGGATAATTGCTATCTCGCCCGACGTCAGGTACTAAGTGTAAATTTAATATTGAAAACTCAAGTACATTATGACATAAACGTTTAGGACACATCTCTAGAAATAGAGTTGAACGATTTGTATCGGATGATATTTTACACTCCATTGATTTTACAAACCTAAATATTTATGTTGAATGCATTAAGGGCAAGCATACCAAAATAAAGAAAGAGGGTGATATAGAAGTATTGGAATTGATACATACAGATGTTTGTAGATCATTTCCAACACCTTTTTAGAATGGTCAACGATATTTTGTATCATTCATTGATGATTATTCTAGATATGCATACTTATTTCTTATTTATGAAAAGGGTCAAACATTGGATATTTTCAAATCATTTAAGGTTGAAGTCGAAAATCAACTCGATAAAAAAATTAAGAAAATCAGATCTGATCGTAGAGGTGAATATTACGATATATATGATGGCTCAGGTGAATAATATCCAGAATGTTTTGCTTAATACCTAGAGGAGTTTGAAATCATCCCATATTACACCATACCAACCATGAATGGTGTAATTGAACGATGAAATCCAACTCTTCACGATATGATAAAGAGTATGATTAGCCATTCAACTTTACCAGAGTCACTCTGGGAAGAAGCATTAAAGACTGTAGCTTACATTGTAAATTGAGTACCCACTAAAGAAGCTACCAAAACACCTTTTGAGATTTGGACAAGGCGAAAGCCAAGTCTAAAACATTTTTATATTTGAGGATGTCTGGTTGAGGCTAGACCATATCGGTCTCATAAAAAGAAATTAGACTCCAGAACAGTAAGTAGTTACTTTATTAGATATTCTGAGCGATCATGGGACTATAAGTTTTATGATCCCAAGGTAAAGACAATCTTTGAGATGGAAATTGCAATATTCTTTGACGATATTGAATTTGGGGGGAAGAATAAAGTAATAGACATTGTCTTTGAGGAGGAATGCATTCCCACTACTCTTTAAGAGGAAATGACATATATTCCTATGATTGCTTCTGATAATGATCATGATTTTATTCCTATCATGGATCAAGATGCAATACAAGAACAACAAGATATTGTCAATCAACTCTTAGAAGAGCAAACTCCACAGCCTCAAGAACTAGTGTATATACAAGTACCTTTACATAGGTCTACTAGAGAAAAGAGGAGTGCTATTCTGGATGATTATATAATACTACTCCAAGAATATTAGGAAAACAATGGCATGATAAAGGATGATCTGATCAACTTTTGTCAAGCCATGCAAGATTTAAATTTTCAAAAGTGAATCGAGGCAATGAATGAAGAGTATAAGTCAATGCAAGACAATAAAGTTTAGGAACTTGCCCTATTATCAGAAGGTGTGAAATCCATTGAACAGTGAGGGAAATAGTCGCTGGTTGTGTTTAAAAATTCATCTCGGACATCAAGTAAGAAAAGTCCTAGTGGGTTGATTGGCTAGTGAGTAGAAGAAGTCCAAACTGTTGGGATCGAGGCGTTCGCTAGAGGGGGTGAATAACGTTTTTTGATCTTTCTCTGCGAGATTGTTAGCGGAAGCAAAATAATAAAATTGAAGCACAAAGATCAAACGCTAACCCGGTTCGATTTACTTGGTATCCACCTCAACGAGATGACTAATCCAAGGATCCACACAAGCAGCCGATGATTCCACTATGAAAACAACCTCCTTCTCGAAGCACGCTTCGAAGGCGAAGAAATCTTCACAACAGAATTTCTTCCTCGTACAAGGTTTGTAGTAAAGTTTAGGAGAAAGAGAAAGAGCTTTAACAATGTAAAAAAGCAATCAAGAAGATGAAAGAATCAGGTGCTTTTCTCTGCGACGTTGACCGCTCTTTTTATAAAATTCAGTGCACCAGTCGACTGCTCCTAGGGCCAGTCGACTGATGGGCTTCAACGGCTATTTAATACGCATTTAATTGGCCAACTGTCGCCCAACGGCAGTCTACCAGTTGACTGTACCTCTCGACTGATCTTTCTGTTTGATCCCAATCGACTGGAATTCAAACTCCAGTCGACTGATACTCTTGAAACTTGGCTGTGTGTTCTTCGGATCAACCCCACTCGATTGTTGGCAGGGCCAGTCGACTGACTAAGCTGAAAACTCCCTTTTTCAACATCTTCTTCATCCCTTAGCCTTGACACAAGTCTTCAAACGCCTTCCACAAGCCTCGAGCACTTCCTTGCACTCGCTTGACACGTTTCCCTCGACTTTGTCGTGCTAAGACTTCTCTTGCCAAGAGGCATCGCTTCCGGGACTTCGTCCTTTGCCAAGAGGCCGCTCCTCTAGGACTTCACCAAATGCCAAGACTCCATTCCCGGACTTTCTTGTGAACTCAAGTCACACATGTTAGATCAACAAATATTGTCTAACTTAAACTGATTCAGCCAAACATTAAAATACAAATCTGTTGGGGCAAAATTACCCCAACACAAACCTGTCAACTGGACCAGATGTTCGACAAGTAAGATAAGTCTTAGAGAGACCTTTCGTTCTAGAAGGTAGTGAGGGCATGTCCCAATTGGGGCAACCTTAAGCGTTGATATGACTAAAGATGAATTCGTTCATACATTTATATGCATCTAACTCTATTTTGCAAGACTTCTATTTTGTCTATTATGCTAATTTTGTTTTATAAAAAAATAAAGACTTTGGTATTGGTGCAAGGAGCACTAGTCTGTCCCCAAGGTTTCAATATTTGATAATTTACCAAGTCTGGTTAGTTTAACCAAGGGTTAATCTAAACAAGATCTAATATTTATATATAAGCAAAGTTTAGTTATATCAGTTTGATCAAATGACTAACAAAGAAGTCCTACTTGAGGCTAGTCAAAGGAGAAGTCCTAGTTGAGGCTAGACAGAGAAAGTCCTAGTTGGAGGCTAGGTAGGAGAAGTCTTAGTTGGAGGCTAGGCAGGAAAAGTCCTGATTGGAGGTTGGGCAAGGAAGACCTGGTGAGTGAAGTTGGGCAAGAAGTCCTGGTGAATGAAGCTAAGCAAGGAAGGCCTAATTGGAGGTTAGTCAAGGAAAAGTCCAAGCATGTTAAAGGTGACCGGATGTATGTAAGGTGGGAAGTTTACCTATGAAAGTGATTAGTGTTGGTGCAAGGAGCACCAGATAATCAAATCTTAATTTTGATAATGACAAAAGGTTCAAGTTCAGTGTGTGATGTTTACTGATCAACTAATCTAAGTGTGCAGGTAGCACAGAAAAGTCCTAGTTTAGATTAGGCACAGGAAAATCCTAGTGGAGACTAGGCAGTGGAAATCCTAGTGGAGAGTAAGCAGTGGAAGTCCTGGCTGGAGGCTGAGCAGACCTAATCTAGATGATTAGGTGGGAAGCCCTGGCTGGAGGCTGGGCAGACCTAATCTGGAGGATTAGGTGGGAAGTCTTGATCAAGAGGACTAGGCAGGAAGACTTGGCAGATCAAGTGCATTAGGTGAAAGACTAGGCAGGTCAGGTGGATCAGATGTCTAGCGGTGGAAATCATGGGGGCCGAGGATTGAGGCTAAGCAGAAGTCCAACAAGTCTGGAGGACTTGATTAGCAACAGATAAATTCTCTCGAATGGATTGGGTGAGGGCATGTTCCTGGTAAGGGGAACAGTAGACGTCAATCTGACCTAGGATTTCATTGGAAATCCGAAGTCAAGACCAAAACAGTTGATTAAATTATTACACTTTCTTGTTAGATTTTATTTTGTGCTAACTTGTAATGCAGGAAAGGAGGGGCTGGAACTTTGTGTTCCGGACGTCCTTATCTGGATCCAGGCGATCGGACCCCAGGCGCTCGGATGGGTTCCAAGCAACTGAATGTCAGTGGAACGGGGCTAGCGAAGCAGTGAGGTGGCAGAGTCTCAATGGTCGGGACCCCTCAACTTCTAGGCGCCTAGAGTGGTTCCAAGCGCCTCGATCTGGGTAAGGCATTGCAGAGTCAAGGTTTATCCAAAACCTCCATGTCAGCATAGAGGTGCCCGAAAAGGGATGCAGGTGCTTAAAAATATCGAATCAACAGCGTCGATAGTAGATCGACGGATAGCGTGGAGGTGCTCGGAAAGACTTCCAGGCGCTCGGATACCCTAATAAAAGAGCCTCGAGGGAGAATCCTTGAAGCATCATTCTACAGACAAGCGACGACCATCTTCACGCAAAGCATCAACCAAGAACGTTGTCATAACGCCGAAGAGCTGCACCAGAATTCGAGATCATCACTCTATTGGTACTTTAATTTATGCTTAATTTTGATTAGGTCGGTATAGATTTTACTGGTCCTATACTTTTGTAAATCGCTAACTCCCTTTCATATAAGGGGAGTTATATAGTTAATTGCTCATTGGAAATGATCATTTGATCATAGGTCTTGGAATAGTAGCTTGTGACTGTGAACCAAGTAAATCCCTGTGTCTATTTTCTTTTTCCGCTGCACTCTCTACTTCTTTTATTGTAAGGATTTATGAGTTTTATACGAATCATGAAAATGCAACGAAAGCACTATTCACCCCCTCTAGGGCTCTCAACAATCCTACAATTGGTATCAGAGCGAGGGATGCTCGAACACAGTGCAAGCACTAATCGAGAAAGTTTTTCAATTTTTTATTTTTTAATTTATTCTATTTCTACTGCACTGTTAATCCAAGACCAAGTCTTAGTACATTTCAAAATTTTTTATTGTGTGCAAGATTTCAATGGCCTATCAGGAAGGATACAGTACTGCAAGGCCACCTCTGTTATCTAGGGAGGACTTCATCTACTAAAAGGGTAGAATGGAGTACCACCTAAAGACTCAAGTGGACATGTGGATCATCCTCCAAACTGGGTTCACGATCCCAATCGATAACGACGGTCTTCCATAATCATGCGAAAGATGGGATGCGGCCACCAAAAGAAAAATCGAAGCCAACGCCAAGGCAACCCAAACACTACAAAGTGGGTTGACCAAAGAAGAACTAAACAGAGTCGGGCTGTTCATCAACGCAAAAGATCTATGGGACAAACTCATAGAACTCCACGAAGGAACGTCCGATACGAAGGTCAGCAAACGCGATCTCCTTATCAGCAAGCTTTACAACATAAAGATGATGGAAGAAGAATCCACTAGTGGACTGCACACGTGCATCAAAGATCTACTAAATGGGCTTCATGCAATTGGCCAACCCATTGAAAATCGGGATGTAATCAGGTACGCACTAAAAGCATTCCCTAGGAACACTTTGTGGACATCCATGGTTGATGCTTACAAGGTCTCTAGGTACCTTTCAAAAATTAAACTTGACAAACTATTTTTAGAATTTAAATTACATGAGCAGACAACGCCATTCTAGTAGATACAAGTATATTTCTTATTGTAGGACCAACTAAGAAAAAAAAGTCAAGAAAATCAATTGAAGATGAATTCGATGAATCATCAGGATCTGAAAGTAACGACGCAGTCACCACCAATCTAGTAAATCTAGTTCGGAAGATGCTAAGAAAGAAGTGCGGACTTAGAAGGTCAGAGATGAAGAAGGTGGTGCAGAAATCCAACTCCAACAAACCACCAACAAACAAGATAAAACTTACTTGCTATGGATGCAAGGAGAAAGGACACTTCAAGTCTGAATGCCCTAACTAGAAGAAAGAGCACAAGTCCAAGAAGAAGACGCTCAAAGCAATATGGGATGAGTCATCTTCAGAGGACTCAGAAGAGGAAGCCAACACAAGCTTCCTAGCACTCCCAGCTCGAGACGAACCAATTGGAACAGAAAGCGACTCAAATACAAGCCACGAATTTGCATCCATTTCAGAAGGACCCATAACTGCTGTAAGTATTAAAAAGTTGTATTCAATTATTTACAGTTTATCAAAAAGGCTAGTTAAGTTCAACGCTCAAGTTGAATTACTCTAAGAGGAGGTAGCACTCCTTAAAGAGAGAGTCAACTCTAGATCACCAACTGAAAATGTTCAAGTTGGAAACTCAACTCAAATCAAACTTGAGGAAGAGAATTCTAAGTTAAAACTTCAGATTGACAATATGAAAAGATTGTTGAAAAAGTTTACCTCGGACTCCAAGTATCTTAACATGATGCTTGAAACTCAAAGGGCTGGATACAATAGATCTGGGTTTGGACACAAAGCCAAAGACAAGTCATATAAATCTTTGTTAAATCGACCCAAGAAACCAAAAGTTCAAGCATGGGTTCCTAAGTCTAACCTGACCAATCCAGTTGGACTGAACTAGTACTGGGTCCCCAAGGATCAAATACATTATTTGATGAGGCCTAATAGGGGTTATGATCTAGGGGATCTAAAACCTTATATGTTAGATAAACTTGTTTGCTTTAATTATTATTATTATTATTATTTATTTTAGAATAACCTAGGCTAGATAAGGACTCAACTATGATTAATACTTGACTAACATAGTACCAGAGTTAGTCGAGATGTTAGTACGTTAGGAAAACCTAGTCTAAGTGGTCAAGTGGGATAAAGAGTACCCTAATTGATTTATTTAGCTGAGTGGAACTGATCGAACTTACCTCGTTGAATCCTAGACTAGTTAGAACAAAATTTTTCCTCTAGACTAGCTAAATATGTAATTTCTTGAACCAGCTTTGTCTTAGAAAGTAGTCGTTACTCCGATAACCAAGAAGGCACCTGTGGCTCGCCATCGCTTGGAAGTTGATTTCTGAAATATATATTTAGTAAGTCAAAAAGTTTAACTTGAATTTAACCCAAGGTTAATCAAATATTAGATAAAAATCCATTTTGCTAATCAAGACAAAAATAGAAAATTATCTCACACGACTCATAGAATTAACTATGTGATCATTTAGAAATGGGGCCAAGCAGACGTCAAGATCAGGACCCGAGGCTGAAATGAAGTCGACACGTGATGCCGAGTAAGTGCTGAGGTTGGAACTCGAGGTCGGGACTTAAGGCTGTAGTGAGATCGGCATGTGAGGCCGAGCCGACGTCGAGGTCTGAACTTGAGGTTGAGATGATGTCGACACATGGGGCCGAGCCGACGTCGAGGTCTGAACTCGAGGTTGAGATAATGTTGGCACATGGGGCCGAGCCAACGTCGAGGTCAAAATTCGAGGTTGAGATGAGGTCAGTCATGTGGAACCGAGTAGACGTCGAGGTCGGAACTTGAGGTCGGGACCCAAGGTTGTAATGAGGTCAGCACATGAGGCCGAGCAAACGTGGAGGTCAGAACTTGAGGTTGAGATGACGTCGGCACATGGGATCGAGTAGACACCGAGATCGGAATTCAAGGTCGGGACTCAAGGCTGTAATGACGTCGACACATGAGGTAGAGTAGACGTCGAAGTTAGAACTCGAGGTTGAGATGAGGTCGACACATAAAATCGAACAGACGTCGAGGTCAAAACTTGAAGTCTAGGTCTGAGGTGGAGGCTGTCAGTTATTAGTCCTTTGGATCTCTATTTAATATTTTTTAATCTTATGTAACAATCTTACCCCCTTCTTTTAGACCACGTGGTAGTAATATGGCAATCACATGGTAGTTCTACAATCCCACCGTATCATATAAGATTGAGCATTAGTAAGTTGGGTTCAAAATAGATCGAGATTTCCTTGTGTTACTAAGTCCTCAAAATAATCCACATCAAGATTTTGTGATTCAAAGTGAACCCTTTCTACTATAAAACCTAGTATTTTCCTTTCCCTAAGATTTCGTATTCATTTTATATTGGGAGTGGAGATACTCGTAATCCACGAGGTATTGTGATTGTGAAAGGTTTGCTCTCTTTATATAAAATAAAAGGAGCGATTCATAATGGATTTAGTAGAGTGATTCACTTATATATTAATAGACTACGAGTAGGAGCAAACTTCTAAGCATGTAAAGGTATTATGTTAGCGTCATGTAGTCTTTAGTTTATTTATTCCTACTGCATAAATTCTAGACATAATCAATCATACACACAGTTATCTATTATTAAATAACCTTCGGGGCATAATTAAATTATTTACGATAGAACAGAATTATTGAAGTGGACAAGGATCGAATCTCGATAAAACCAAAATAATACTCTCTTCCGTCGTAGTTAACTGTAATTTTTCAATTTATTTTCTCACATATAGTTATGGGACTAATCGTATGAGATCGCTGGATGATAAATTCACTTTTTACTGAAGTGTGTTCTAAATACAATAACATTGATATTTTAATATAAAAACTTCTCCTATTCAATTTTTCCTCTAGTCAATCCAAACCATATATTATAACATCCTATATCTCCTATAAAGTAGTCTCTACAATGCCTTCACATATGGTATTGTGGTACAATACTCAAAGGAGGGATAAATAACAAAATCAAAATTAAAATTTTTATAGGAATCAAAGTATATATAAATTATATTTTAAATTTATCCGATATATGAAAAGGAAAAATCATCTACCTCTCGAATTAGTTGGATGAAATTCAAATATCTGAATTAAAAATATAAATTAACCTCTACGGTATGAAATACTAACAAAATTTATAAATCTATGATCTCTCTGTAATAAATTAGTGCAAATACACTACCACCTTTGAAATGACGACGTCATTAGCTCATTCTGAAGCCTATTACAAGTAGCCATAACGCTAATGACTTGTAGGAAAAAGTTCGCTCATTCTGAGGGCCTTGTTCAACCTTATCGTTTAAATGCGATAACAATAAGCACAGTGAACAGAGCTATGAAAAGGTGTCAACGATCTTTATTTTTAATCTATTTTCTAAAATGATTTTCTATATTAACATTTGCATGATTTTAAAGTACGTAGTTTTAGATGCAAGGAACGTCGTAAAATTTAAAATCAGCAAATATTTAAAATAATAATTCATTTTTAAGAATTATGCGAAGCCAACGAAGATAATGACGGAAGTCCATCCGGTCGACCACTTGCTCCAGCCTTCAGTAGACAAAGCCAGCTGTTATTTTCTTTCGTTCTTCAGATTTTATTTTCCCAACAATTATATCATCTCACAAAACGTGCGGCCAGGATCGGTGTTCCGTCAAACAAGAACTCATGCACCGTCCGATTCCTCTAATTTCTTCGATTTTTCCAATAAAACCCGGAATAATACAGCTAGAGACCATTCCGCACTGAGCTCTCACTCGTTCTCTCTCTCCCCCTACCACCGACATTGGCTGTCGCCGGGAATCGGAGTCTGCGGCGGCAGCCTCGGCAAGATCGCCGTCTTCCTCGCGCCTGGATCCTGGGAAGGTGAGCACCAGTTTGCCCTTCTTTCTGCTGCTTATGCGAGATCCTCGTAGATCTCCGAGCGACCGCCAGCATCAAGCTTTCTCTCTCAGTGTTCGGGCCTCCGCTGGCTCCTGATGCTCTTGTAAGCTTCGGATTTCCAGCCTCCGGTGGAATCTTGCCTTTAAGTAAGTAAGCATTATCTTAGTTTGCAAATTTTGTCGGTTCTTGATGATTGAATGTTTTTGCTCCGACAAAGGGGTGAGGTTTCGCCTCATCTTCCTGGAAGATAATTGTAGAAAGATGCATCTGATGACAACATCAAGTGAATATTTAAGTGAAAATCCAGTTTCATGGCATTTGCGTAGTGGTTTATAATACTTGATCCTGTACCGGGTAGGTGCACCAGATTGATATCTCGAACAATTCCATCAAAAATAAAAAATGAAGATTCAGGACTGTACCATCTTATTTTGTATCCTTAACCTACTTTTGATGCGGCAAATTTGTTTTTGGTGCCGTGTATGTGAACTTTCTACGTTCATGACATATTTTTTTTCCGTATGGTTCTCTAAGAAATGTAAGAGATGGATCCTTCAAAGAAAGGTCAAAGACATTTTTTTAAAATTTCTGGAGGATTATCATTAGAGGGGGTATAAGAATGAAAAAAATAAACGCATAGAGTTTATGGGTGCTATGATTTGACTGAAGACGGAGAGGCTATGGATGCTACACTGCTGGTGAACAGGGGTTATAAATACTAGGATACTAGTGAAGATGTTTTTTTGATTGTAGATTTTATCATTTTTAGAATTTTATTAAAGAAGGAGGACATAAAATTGCTATAAAGAAAGACAAAAGAACCAAGGATTTTCTGTGTTGCATAGTATTTAAAGCTTCACAAGAAGTATGACGTTCAATGAGTGAACACTGCTTTTCTGCCCAAATCTGACAAAAGCTCATGTGGACAAATATGGAAAAATATTTTCTTAGTCCTTTCCTCCCTTCTTTCCATCTTTGAGAAAGTATGCCAAAGGAAATAGAGGGCAAAAGTTGTTGGTGAGATCTTTTCACGACCCTGTTTCTGTTTGTCTCCTTCACTTGCAGGATCAATGTATAAATTTATTAACTTTGGGAGGGGAATTCTACATTTGGAGCCACTAGGGTTTCTAACTTTGATTTTAGTGTTAACCAAGAATCATACTACTAGATTAGTGTTAAGTTGACTCTTGGTGTAGGTCAACATAGGTGTACATGTATTGCTTGATCATAAGTTTTATTGAGTGAATTTATGGTCATAGTTGGGTCCAACGTTTAAAATTTCATCTTGTGGCAAATTGGCATGAGCAAAACTTCTTGTTGTGCATGTTGATCGACATGTGAAACATGCTCAAGACTAAGCATCTTCTGTCATTTGTTGGTGATCATTCCTTGAGCTTGAGCAACCTCTGCCATTCATATGCGGCCCTTTGCTTGAGCTCAATCATCTTTTGTTATTCGTCCTAAACCTCATTTGTGCTTGTTTGTCTTCTGATGTTCGTTTGCAACCCTCCACCCGAGCCCGAACGTCTTCCACGACCAACGCTTGAGCTTGTGAGCTTCCTTAGTGATTTGAAACACTTTAGTGGATGCAAGGGAGTCTCTTATGCTAGATCGATGACTCGCGAGAAACTTGTGAAGGAGATATTGACTTGTGTTTCTCCAATTCTAGCCATGGTTTCCTTAGGTAAGCTTCCTTCTTCTTCTCCTTCTTCTTCTTCCCCTCCTCCTTATTGGAGAGGTTGACATCATGCGGAAACAAAACCGTATAGTTCCGAAATTGTATCATTCTAGTCAGAGTCTAAAACTTTGCCGTGGATCAAAATTTTGAACTTGATTGGGCCTAAGTGGCATTTATTGCAGCCCAATTATATTTTAAATGAATTTGGTTTTTCTGGTGTTTAGCGCAGTTTGAGTTCAGTTCGGTGCAAATGAGAGCAAAAAATGAGCTACACCTGAAATTTTTTTATCCATATTGATTTGATGCTAAACTGAGTTGATATTGGTCATGTTAATTTGGATCAGTCTTTGTAATCAAATTGAGGGTTGATATTGATCAATTCTTCCCTCATCTTTTTCCTCATGACCAGTCCTCTTCCTCCAGGTGAGCTTGTGTGCGTAAGAGAGGGGAAGTGAAAGAGAAGATAAACTGTAAAAACAAGGACAAAGGGAGGAGGTACAATACTTGGTACTCACTTTCCTTTCTTCAATCCTGTTGAAGTTTGCCCCGCTCTATAGAAGATGAAAAATGATTGGTAAAGTATATAATTTTCATCCATTTTGACATGGTTTCAGTCACCGTCCACAGACAGAATTATAGGTTTCGTTTTGAAACCATGAGAGTCATTAGGTTCTCAACTCAATTTCACTTGTTGAAGTCATTGCACAAGAATGCTAGATTAAAGGTGATGTTCACTTTGGAAGAGTGGAAATTATCTTATGCTTTACCACGTTTGGTAAAGGACAGTGATTCACTGAAGACTGCTTATGAGAGTACATTATTGAAATTATTGAAGCAATAGAATCCTGGTAATAATTTATTGACATAATAGATTCTTTGTACTCCATTATATCCATTGGCATAATAGAATTTGTTGCCATTGACTTATTGATGGATATGGATCTTTCAATTCAAATACCATTGTCCTTGGACCAGTATTTAATCTGGATTACTGAAAGTTTTGGAATTGATCTCATTCTGGTTATCTGCATTCCCATCCAATGTAAGACACTTTTTCTTGGTATTAGTAGAGACTTACTAGTGAGACATGGTAGTCATTTTCTCAATAGCAAGTTATATAACAGGTTGAGATTTTTTAATATTTTTTGAGTTTTTTTTACAAAATTTAATTCATTTGTCTATTAGACATTTTACTTCTTATTTAAGTGTACGCCCCAATTGAAAAGAGGACAAAGGGGTGGGACTAGTCCACAACTATGTTGATACTACTTGACAATGAGACAATATCACTCCAAGTTGATGTAAAATCAATAGTGAAATTGAAATTTTTTTAACCTTGTTGAGTTGTAAGCGAAAAAAAATAAATTTGGGCAAAAATCAAAAGGACATTTCTAATGATTAGAATCGTCAAAAGGACATTTTTTTTCAAAAAAAGTCAAAACAACGTCCCATCATATTCCTCATCTCGAAAATACTCTTATTCCAACACTGTTGTAGCAATTACGGAGTAGCTAGTACAACATGTTAAAGTAAATCAATTTTCTTTTTA
>JAOBBC010242339.1:0-15833 GCA_025388495.1 Curcuma longa | reverse complement strand
GAAGGGAAGAAGAGGTTTCGGCCACTTGAACCGGTTGGCCAAAACCCACCTAGGGTTTTATTGAACCGGGTTCAATGTGGGCTTGACTTGAACCGGGTTCAGGTCCGGTTCATAACCAAAAAGCTTTGATTCTGTAATCAAACGGACTCCGATTTGGCTCAAACAAGTTTCATTGGTTTCGTCTTCTCAAGGCGAAGCTTGTCACGCCCTTCATTTTTCCAAAATGCCTTTCATCATGCACCAAACCAAGTTGATTCAATTTAGGTTCAAAATTGATTCAACTGGTTCAATAACCAGAACATTCCGATTTTGATCTATTCGTCTTCGTAAAACGAAATTCACCACTACACCTTTGTCCGGTCTAACCGGATTTATTCTGTTCCAAGAATCAAATTCTCAAACTCGATTTAAATCCTTCTATAACTTATTGTGCGTGTGACCCAATAGGTTTCCAGTTATGTTGGCCGTCTGAAATTAACTCATAATTTCAGATCGATCATGAGTGGCACCTAGTAGTACATCATGATCCCTAATTGACCGAAAAATCATCAACTGATTTCAGAACGATTTCTAAACCTTTCAGCAGCTTTAATGAAACGTGCCTCATTCCTTTCACCGTCTTATACCCGCTTGGTTCAGGACTTGGTCTATGTGTGTCAGTCCATGCTAGGCTGACTACGTCACACCTAGCCCGAGCTTACTTCCTTGTTCTGCAGATTCAAGTTACTCGTACACGTGTGCAAGAATATCTCTTTCTTGATACGTGTTGGTTTGGCCAAAGACTTACAGTAACAATCCAAACAAGCGGCCGTAGGGTATACATCTCTTCCGAAGAAGAGTGGTGAATTCTCTGTGGGCTATTCAATCACCTTCGGGCACTTCTGCTTATACCCAATCATCCTCGGTCCACATCTCCTTAGAGATGCTTGCTTCAGATGTCAAAGTATAAGCTTCCATGACCAAGGCAACTTGAATACCGCAAGTCTATGGAAACTCGCACTTAAGCTGCAGTGAGATCTTCATTGACATACGAAAGAACCATATGAAGTCTCATGACAGGTCAATCCAATGAACTAGTTACCTTTAACTAGCATCCACATTTAACTCTTGACATCCAATGTCTCCAGCTAGTGAGAACTATCGCTTGACCAATCAAGGAGTATAAACGTGCTAGCCTCAATAGAATTGATGACGTCCATTTTCATCAATTCATTGACTAGGGATAGTTTCAATACTTTCATAATTACACATGTAGAGAAACTCACAATTTATGATCCAATCACAAATTCTCTCATGCTATGAAATATATATATATATATATATATATATATATTGCGGACATTCAGTGTATAAGTTTAAGATTCTAATCAAACATATAAAATATGTACTTAAACAGTGAATTTTTATTTATTTAGTAAATAGTACAATCATAAGGCGATTTGCCTTAGGACACCTCTCTAAAATAACAGTTTGAGTCCACAAGAAAGCCAGGAGTGGAGTCCTGACATTTGGTGAAGTCCCGGAGGTGCCGCCTCTTGGCAAAGGATGAAGTCCCGGAGGCGCGGCCTCTTGGCAAGGAAGACTTAGCACGACAAAACCTAGGGAAACAACTTAAGCTAGTGCAAGGATGAGCACGAGGCTTGTGGAAAGTGTTTGAAGGTTTGCGTCAAGGCTAAGGGTTGAAGAAAGAGCTGAAAGGAAAAGTTTTTAGCTGGAGCAGTCGACTAGCCTTGTCAGCAGTCGACTGGTGTTGATCCGGGAAGCACACAAAAAGATCAGTCGAGTGAAGTCGACTGGAGTAGTCGACTAGCGATTCCAGCAGTCGACTGCTAGTCAACCGTTGAGGCTGACAGCTGCGCAAATCTGATGCTAATCAAGAGCAATTAAAGCCATCAGTCGACTGGCCTTTTGAGCAGTCGACTAGCCTTTTGAGCAGTCGACTGATGTATGGATTTTGATAAAAATGAAGTTCGACGCCGAAGAATACAACAACTCTTATTCTCTGTTTCTCTGGTGAACTTCTGATCTGTAATCTTGATCTTCTCTTCCCTTAACCTAAATCCATATTTTTTTAAGGAAGAGATCAGTTTTCTGTGAGGGTTTCTCCACCTTCGAAGAGATCTTCGAGAAGAAGGTTTTCATAGTGGAACCATCGGTCGTGTGTGTATGGATCCTTGGATTAGTCACCTCGTAGAGGTGGATACCAAGTAAATCGAACGGGTTAGCGATTGTTGTTTTCTTTGTCTATATTTTACTTTCGCTAACATTTTCGTAGGAGAAAATCGAAGAATCGCTATTTACCCCTCTAGCGAACGCACTGATCCTCAACAGTATCCATTTGAAAGGTACATTTTTGAATTTTAATTTATGGATAAATATTTATTATTTTAATTATTATATAGTTTTGATATCTAATATGATTTGTTATATGAAAAATAGATTTCTATATCACTTGAAGAGAAAAGTTAAAAATAAAGCACATGTTGAAGCCTCTATTGTTAATGCATACATCGTAGAGGATGTAACAACTTTTGCATCATATTATTTTGAGCCTCACATTAAAATCAAAAGGCAGAAACCAGGAAGAAATGATGAAGGTCTTATTGATCCAAATTTAAACTCATTTTCAATTTTTAACTATCTTGGTCGACCAAGTGGGCATTGTAAGTAGAGATATTTAACTGGTTAAGAATTACGTATAGCTCAGATATATTTTATTGAATTGTCCAAAAGTCACGCTATATTTCAAGTGAGTATATATTTTATATTTTTTTATTTTCTTATATTGTGGCTATGGTTTGACTGTCATTTAATTTTTTTAAAGGAATTTTCAACACTTATATTCTGAAATGTCGGCACAAGACTTTAATCGATTTTATGATGAAGAATTTACACCGTGGTTCAAATCATATGTAAGTATTAGTCAGGTCTAACTTGTATTATCATTTATACATATGTAAATTTTTAAACATATTTTTTTTGATTTTAGGTTCATGATAATCAAGCTCACCTTGAGCAGAAATTTCTATTTCATCTTTCTTGGGGTCCAAAAGCATTGGTATGGACTTGGCCATCATATTTCATAAATGGATATATTTTTCATACTCAAGAATTTGGAATGGAAAAAAGTACAATGAATAGTGGGGTATGTGTTCAGTCATCAAATAATGATAAAGGCAGTGCAAGCAATGATTTTTATGGTTTTTTTGCTAGATGAAATTATAAAGGTAGAATACTTCGGACCAGAAATGCGAGTTATTTTATTTATGTGTTGCTGGTTTGACCTTGTCAGAGGAATGAAGGTGCATCCACACTATAATTTGGTTGAAATAAATCATAAAAGATTTTATAAAAGATATGAACCATTTGTGTTGGCACAACAAGCTATTCAGGTATTCTATGCTTCGTATCCTAGTTTGAGACGTGACAAAAATGATTGGTGGGTTGTTTGTAAAACTAAAGCACGGACAAAAATTGAGGAACGTTGGGAAGACATTGCATATCAACAAGAGGAAGCTAGAAACACATTTGAGACTGAAGAACATATTATTTCAATATTACGAGATCCCACCGGAATTGTAATAAATGTGGATGCAAGTGAAATTAATGATAATGAAGACGACGACGACGATGACGACGACAACGATGACGACGACGACAACGAGAACGATGAGGACGACGACGACGAGAACGATGAGAACGACGATGATAATGGTAATGAAAATGAGGACTTTGATATTATATAAAAATAAGATCTTTTATAAATGATAAGAAAATTTTTATGAGTAATTTAGTTTTATTCTGCATATTTATATAATTTGTTGTTTATTTACTTATTTATATACTGTCGTATTGTTAAATATTTGTAATTACCTGTTGATGCATTGTATTTTTTCTTATATGTTGTTACAGGTGATATTATTTGCATATTCTATTTAACACCTACTTATCTCGTACGTATATGTAGAACAGATGGTAAATTTTTCCATATTCCTATTTCTGTAATGAATATTTATTATGTTATCTCATGTTTATTTTGTTTGACAGTTTCGCAAAGGTGGTCATATACGGAGTACTCCTGGCCAGTCTGCTTCAGCACTTGGCTAGTCTCCTTCACCACATGGTGGTGTAGGACCTTCACATGCACATTCGTCACCACAATCGTCGCTGTTATAGTTTCCAGACCCTTCTCCCATACAGTCCGCTACCGAGATGCAGAAGACTTTTATAGTCCCTCAGAGCGATTCGTAAGTATTTATCATTTTTTTATATTCAAATTTTATTTTATTTAGGTTACTAATTAATGTTTGTTTAAAATTTTTATATAGATTTTAAAATTTTGTATCAGTTATTCGTGAAATTAATAAAATCATGAATAACCACTGGGAAAGGTCTTCTATGACTTACACTAACACTCCAGGACCCACAAAAGATTTATGGTGGAATGAATTTAAGGTATATGTTTTCTTAATTTAATTGATATATCAAATTAAATTAAAAATATCTAATCATTTATTATTTTTTTCATTTTAGCGAGCATTTACTTGGGATTCTTCAGAAGAAATGGAAATAAAGTGAATTTTTAAGAAAAAATATGGGGATCATATTCAACATACTCTAAATCATGCCAAGACCAGAAGCAAAAAACCAGCGTGCATCACCGATGAAAATTGGACGAGGATCCTCGGTGTTTGGGAAACCGAGGAAAGTAACAAATAAGTCACCAGAACAAGACAAATCAAAATTTTAATTATGGTGACTCATTTGCTATATATGCGGGAAGCTCTATCAACATCGAGGAATACACGCGCAGATTAGTAATTTTTTTAAAACACTATCTTATTAATTAAATTTAAATTATTTCTCTATTTCTAACAATGCATTTTTAGGCTAAGGAGATGGGGAAGGAGCCACTTTTTATTAAGACATTTACCCGCACTTTCCAAAAAAAAGATAAGACTTGGAGCGGAGAGAGAGCTAGAGCTGTGAAGGTTTAAATTTTCATATTTAACTGAATTGAATTCTAATAGTTATGTATCTTCTCTAGGAAAAATATGATGAGCTCGAGCTATCACAGAGAAGTTCAAGTGCTACTGATAATGATGAAGGATCTGAGCCCTCCGTTGGGAATGACCTGAGTATCTGGTTGGAGGTGAGTGGAGGATCAAGGGGGGGGAGGATATTGGGAATGAGTTCTCTTAGCAGAACTCATCGAGTTCCTGTTGCCACATCTTCTTCTCCACCCAACCAACAATGAGGGCACAAATAGACAGCCTAACTGAAGAAGTCTCTCATTTAAAAGGAATAATTTTGTAAAGAGATGAAGAAATGAGAGAAATGCGTAGACAACAGGATTTTATTATGCGCCATCTTCAATTAGGCTCTGCTCCGAGTCAGCTTCCTCCTCCAGTTCCTGGTGATGACGGTGATGATGATGATTCTTCATAGCCTAGTTGTGTATCAATATATTTTTTTCACAATTAGTATTGCTTTAATTTTTTCCTATTTGTAACTCTTTTAATTTTTATTAATTAATATTGTTATTTTATTTCGAACAGAGTTGATGAAATCAAGGATGGCGAAGAGGTAAATTTTTACATAGTATACTTTATTTGTACAAAATAAAATTATAATGTTTTTGTTTTTTGATGTAGGAAAAGAAAAAGAAACATTGATGGAGAAGAGAGTGAAGCAGAAAGTATCATCCGATACTGATGCCGTGGACGATGTTATTTTTTATTTCTTTTCATTTGGATACTTTATTATTTATGTATTTTTATTATCGATGGATGTTTGTATGCTTGGAGGATGTTAATTATGGATACAGTCATGGATATCTTTAGAGTTGATATGTATTGGAGTTAATGTGTAATTGTATCTTTGGAGTTGATACTTTTATATATATGTGGAATTGTGTGTTTGTTGTATTATTTGATAATTAAGATGTGTTTATTTGTTAGTATGTGAGTATTTGTAATATAGGATGTGTTATATGTGATGTTGGAGTTGATATGTATGTAAACATGCTTCATATTTTGAAGAAATAGATTAAAGCTGTGAAATTTTTTTTGATTTGCGATGAATTTTACGACGAATCATGGTATTCGTCGCAAATGTATTGAAAATATTGACTGTTGTATCGTCAGATTGGCAATGAAAACTCATTTTTCATCGCCAAATTGGTGGCAAATAATGGGTATTTGTCGCCAAATTGGCGACGAATAACGAGTTTTCGTCGCTAAATTGGCGTCGAATAACGAGTTTTCGTCGCCAATTTGGCCGAAGACATCTCGTTTTACTCATCCGCATTGGCGACGAAACATATTTTTCGTTGCAAAAATTGGCGATGAAACACCAATTTTCGTTGCAAAATTTGGCGACGAAAAATGTTTTTCGTTGCCAAAGTTTGCAACGAAAAACATTTTCGTCGCCAATTTTTGCAACGAAAAATGTTTTCGTCGCCAATTTTTGCAATGAAAAATCTGTTTCGTCGCAATCTTTTGCAACACATTTGATGACGAAAAATTTTTTCGTATGAATTCCTAAATTTTTGTCGCCAAAAGTTGTGACGGGCTTTTTGCAACGAAAGAAATTGTCCAAAAAGTCGTCGCAAAATGATTTTGCAATGAAAAATATTTATTTTTTCGTCGTAAAATTCGTCGCAAAATCGCAGTATTTTTGTAGTGACTGATTTTTTTATTTTATAAGTTTTTTTATAAAACATCACAAATGTTATATTATTGCAACATGTGATAGTGATTTGAAGCAATAGATATATTCGTAACAGGAGAATGATTAATTTACAGATTTACTAAACAAAGAAAAAAATTATAGTTACCTAACAACGAGCAGAGATTTTGGTAAAGAAAAAAGGAGCGAAAAGATCGTGCTCAGTGAGAGAAATTAAAAAAATTTAGGTTAAATAAATTTAAAAAGTTATTTGAGAATTAATATTTTAAAATAAAGATAAAATTGGAATAAATAATATTTAGAGTTGTCTTCCCTTTACTTATATCCCAAACTGGAGTATAAGAAAATCTCCTTTTTCATTGGTGAAGAAGATTAAAACTTATCCTTCCCTCCTTTTCTCTCACTCCTTTCTAAACAAGGTTCAAAGTTTCCTTCCTCTTAATTACCCTTCCTTCCCTTTCCCTCACCTCCTCCTTATTTGTTATCGCGTGAATAAGAAAATAGCTGTCTCGGAAGATGATTGAGTTGATTATTACGGGACAGATTTATTGTATTGGGTAAGGATTGAATCTTGACGAAGCTAAGATAATATCCTTCTCGTAGTGGTCAATTATAATTTTTTAATTTATTCTTTCATAGATAATCATAAAATTGATCATATAGAATCGTTGGAGTAATGAATTTCACTTTTTACTATCGTGAGTGAAAAAATTATTATACCCACTGGATGCTTAATTGACTTGTTACGATGGAGGCACCATGAGGTGCGCGTCCTTTTGCTACGACAGTCAGTAAGAAAATTGTTTCAATACAATATATTAAATAACGTTTTTAAACCGGCGATCCGAAACATTTCTTTGCCGGCGTATGGATGGTTGTTTCCGTTGTCAATTTGGCTCCCTCATTCCAGCTGGTTTGTGCGATATTTACAAATATTATCATATTGTCGTATTTGAATTTTGATATAAAATTTGATCAAGTAATAATTCATAAGATTAACTTTTTATTTAAAAAATTAAAGTAGTATTGTAATTAATTGTCACAACAGCAATTTGTGAATTGTGATTTGGCATTTCTAAATGCTGTCGTCAAAAAGAGAAACAAATTTAAAAAACCTACAAAATTATATATCCAGACATGCAATTTAAAACGAGGGATTTAAAGACAAAAACAGCTCGCTCCACAAAATTTCACATCAAATAATAAATTAATAAATATAGGTAACTATCTTTAAAAAATGAAAATAAAGTGTAGTTATTTAGTATTCAAACTAAATATATATTTAAAACTTATATAATATATTTTAATATTTAATTAAAATTAAAATTGCTTTGAATTCTTAGAAAAATAAAATAAAGATTAAAAAATGATATACCAGAACCTCCAATATAATTTTTTAATATATACATATATAAATAGATAGATACAGAAAGCCTGTTTTAATTAAAACTTAATAAAATATAAAACATAGTGAACACTTAAACAAATTAATCAGTGGCTCTTGGAGGTGTTATTTTTCAATTTAATATTATATTTCTATATTTAGAAGACAAGCATTCAAATTTTTTTAATATTAAATATTAATCAAAATTTAATAAATATACCTTTAATATTTTTAGTATCTATCATAACTATTTCTCACCTTTATTATAAAATTTATATATCATTATTTTCATATTGGCATTATCACAAGTTGGTAAATCGTAATGAAGGACGAAGTCAGAAATTTCATATTAGAGATCATTCGTCCTCTATTTCTATACTTATACTCCTCTTATAATAAAAAATTGAGGAACGGAGGGTAGCCACCATTATTGATCCTATTGGTGTTAGTGTTGGGATCGTCCCGATGCATTGCGCGCGTTTATATGTTTCTCAAATATGCGCAACGGAAATAAACTAATAATTAAAACTAATTATTATATAACTCACACATGCAAATATAGGATATAGCAGGTACAAGACATAACTGAAAATTAAAATTTTGTAGGATAGTAAATATTCTATACGTACATGACAAATGACGTTGAGCGGTGTTGGCATCAATCGAGCGGTCCTTTTTGAAGTTCCGCCTCTAATGGTGATCTACGTCAAGCTCTCGTCTAGACGACTTCCTAAATCACGAGTCGCATCACCGTCTTCGGTACTAGCCGACGATTGGCAACGATTGATATCGAAGAAAAACTCTAATATCGAAAATGCGCAATAACACTTGTCGCAACAATTTCTCGGGGCTTTCTTAATTATCACCGGCAATCATATTCCCGGTGTAATTTTTGATGGTCAACCTTTGATTGTCGATTTTAGGACAAATGGTCGGAAATCCTTTCCCGTGATGATGGAATAATTTTTCGATCGCTTCACAAGCTTCCAGCGGCAAAACCCTACTATAACCTTGTTGGGATCGTCCTAGTGCAATGCGCGTGTTTACACGTTTCATACTTGTGAGCAGCGGAAATAAATAAATAATTAAACATAATTATTGCACAACACATGCATGCATAGCAGGAAATAACATCGTACAAGGCATGGCAGGAAATTAAAATTTTACAGAATAATAAATTATTCAATGCGTACCTCATTGATTTTTTTTGATGAAAAGTAAATATATATCATCAAGAAAATTGCACAACCATACAGGAGCTCTTATGGCGTTGGCTCATATCATGTCTAACGAATTGTCAGATCTGAGCAGTCACCAGAGGTATACTGTACATGTGCTCGCATGAATATCATACACATCTCTACAATAGTCCATCGCTGCATCACTCTCTACTCATGTGTACAAATAACAAAAACATCCTCTCATGTCCTCCACAAGTAGTCATATCGCCCTCCTAAAAAGTGAGGGTAACCCTGCAACTGCCAATCGGGTCCTGCCTCCGCTATCGTAGTCATCCTCAGTATTATGTACATCCATGTGCCCACATCAGCCTCAAGTCACGCAGGGGAGAAGACCAGCCACGCCAGTGACATCCAGGCCATCATCTGGTCATGAAGTATCCACACCAACTGCCGCCACCAACAAGTGCAGTATAGCTCAGCCACCTTAAAGGTCCCCCTCTAGCAATCCTCCATCCGTATCCGCCACCTGGTGCCAGCTTGCCACAGCACCCAACCACCAAAAGGTCTTGTCCATCGCTCCAAGGCTCGAGGCCCAAGTAAATGCACACTTTGAGCAAGTGGGCAACTATCAATGAATCTGGCGTGTCTTTACCATAGCCGTTTCTATGGACTAGATAGGTCATTATTGGTGGACCTGTTCACCCTCATAAGCTTTTTGACAAAGCCTCAGCCATCAATGGATTTAGAACGTCTTTACCGTATGCGGTTTGCTGCGGATTAGATGGATCTAGAGGGGGGGATCCATGCACCTTTTTTTTTTACAATGCACATATGCGATATGTATGCATGCATGTAAAGGATGCCCTATATATGTAGATGACAATACAAACACATATGCAAGGTGTGATTCTAAAATGTGTGCAACTGAAACTATGCAATATGCATGAATGCACTAATTGAAGACACATAATGATGCTATGCAATACATGTGACATGGATCTTCCCCTAAGACATCCTGCATCTCCATGGCCTACTCCTGTCATAGCTTCCGATCGGTATAAATGCCCATCGCTCGATGAATATGAGTCTGCACTCGCCGTATAAGCGCCTCCTCATCCAATCTCCTCCCCTCATGCATGTTGCGATTGCGGGCCCCCCATATGTGATATACCAGAGCCGCTAGGGCTACATGTCTCGCCGAAGAGGCTGTGGAGGTCCTTTGGTACTGTCATCGAAACGTCCTCAGCATACTCCAGTAGGTGGTCATTGTTGGTGCAAGGTGCACTCAATGATCAAACCTTAGTTTTGATAATGACACTAGGTTCAAGTTAAGTGTGTTGTGGACTGACATTGTTTATCTGAGTATGAGCACAGGTTTGATCTAAGTCATAGTGCAGCTAGGCATTGGAAGTCTTGGCAGAATCAGAGCTCCAGGTGAAGTCTGGGCTGGTCAGGAGCACCGAGCCGCAGCAGAAGTCTAGACTGGTCAGGAAGACCATGTCGCAGCAGAAGACTGGGTCAGTCTGGAGGACTGAACCGTAGTAGAAGTCTGGGCTGGTCAGGAGGACCGAGCCGCAGCACAAATCCAGGAAGCCGAGGACAGAGCCGAGCAAAAGTCCAACGAGTATGGAGGACTCGGTTGGCATCAGGTAAATTCTCCTGAGAGGAGTGGGTGAGGACGCGTTCCTAAGTGGAACAGTAGGCGTCGGTCTAACCCAGAGTTTCATTAGAAACCCGAAGTTAAGACTCAGAGTTAGTTTTACTAACTCGATACCTGTTTACTTTGCATGTTATTTGACTAACTTCTATTGCAGGATGGAAATTCGGATCAATAGTGGACTCCGGGCAAAAAGGCTGATTTTTGCTCTTGGAGTCGACTCGGGTGAAGCCTGAGTCAACTCAAGCTGAGTCAGCAAAAACCTGGAAGTCAGCTGGTCAGAATTCCGCCAAATCAGACTGGAGTCGACTGGAGTGAAGTCTGAGTCGACTGGAGATTGGAGTCGACCCGAAGTTGACCTGAGTCGACTCAGCCAGGGAAAAGGCAACCGCAGAGCAAAGAAGTCAAGAGATCTGCCACGCCGGACTAGAGTCGATCAGAGGGACTTGAGTCGACTCGAAGCGGCGCAGACTTGGCAAGAGCCGCCGATTTGGAATCTGACAGAGGTTTGGAGTCGACTCAATAAATAGTTGAGTCGACTCAAGCATGTTATATAAGCAGCATTCGACCAGCAGCTCAAATCAACTCACACGCTCAACTCCAATTCATTCTACTACTGATACAATGTCTCTATAACACTCCGGCTTCATCCCTTGAGTCGCCAAGCCACCGGAATGTCGAGCTCGCAACTACTTCAACATCAAAAGCGTCGACTACTCCGATTTTGGTAACTGTATTAAATTCCAAATCATTTTTGTTACCATTTGTGTTGACTATTGTAATCGCTTGACTTGAGTCCGTAAGGCTCAAGTCTTCTAGTGGATTGCCCAAAGTAAACGGTCAAGGACCGTGGGCTTTGGAGTAGCAGCTTCACGCTGTGAACCAAGTAAATCATTGTGCACTTATCTTATTATTTTTGCATCTCTATTTCCGCTGCATACTCAAATTCAAAAACGGTCGAAAAAGTGTACGCGCTATTCACCCCCCTCTAGCGCAACTCGATCCTACAGTCATCTCTAGCCTCATGTGCAACCATCCCCCGCACCCCGCCCCCATAGGCGACATGTGATATCGCATCTGAAGAAAACATGCTCCAGGGTCTCCTCCTCTCGCCTATAAAAAGTGCATCTCCGGTCTGGTAACTACTCCTGCGGGGCACGTACCGGTAGCCGCCCTCGTGCAAGTAGCCATAGCGTAAAGGCATGACTCGGCTGAATAGAGCGATGCTATACTATCCTCGTCCACGGCTATCTCGGCCGAACGCCTCCCTAACACTACTGAAACCAGGATGCTAGGAGCTATGTCGTCGCTGCTGGGCTCCACGCAATACTCAAGAGACTGTCCTGAATGTGGAGTAGCTGTTTCAAGAGCGGGGAATCACCATGGCATGCTGTCCACTCCCAAAGGCCTACCCACTGTAAGTATTGATGATGGATCAATTGAATCCATAGTGCATCCTGTCTGTCCTGAATACGCCATAGAACCTTAGCCAGTAAGGCAAGGTTTCAAGTCCGTAAGTCCCTCAGGCAAATACCACCCTCTGCTCTCGGACAGCATAACTCTGCCCATGCAATGAGTGGACGTTGAGTAGTCCACATGAATGACTTGCAGATCCCATGTATACGGTCTATGACCCCACTGGAGATGGGCAGAGTGGACATCCAGTAGCACTCCACTCCCTAGAGGATTGAGGCTACCAACTATGCTATCCCTGCATATGATAATGTAGCCTTGAGCCACGATGTGACTCGCCTCGTCAAGGTGTCCAATGAAGACATGTAATCTGAGATCCTAAGCTTCCGTGAGGCAATGGGGATTCTCAGATATCTGAAAGGCATCTCTCCCTGCTGAAACCCAGTAATACTCAAAAGTCGGTCTCGAGTCATAATATCGACCCCTGCCATGTAAATGTAAGATTTGGCCACATTAGTTGCGAGCCCTGCCATCTGGGAGAACTGCCTCAGACACTCCACTAGCCACATGATAGAAGATGTGTCTCCACGTGAAAGCAATAGCATGTTATCTGCATATACTAGGTTCGCAATTTGTAAGGGCTCACACATGGGGTGAAAGTGGAAATTCGGCCATCGTGTACATCTCTCAAGGGACCATGATAAGTACTCCATGCAAATACCAAAAATGTATAGGGATAGTGGGTCCCCCTGTCGCAATCCTCACCTACCTTGGAAAAAACCATGCAGGTTCTCATTTATCACTATCGAGAAGGATGTCGTAGAAATACACTCTCGGATCCATGTGATAAATGTGGTGGGAAATCATAGAGCTATGAGAACATCCTGTAGGAAATCCCAATGAACTAAGTCAAAAGCCTTCTAAAGATCCACCTTTAAGATACAACGTGGTGAGATGCACTTTCTGGTATACCGTCGTAGGAGCTCCTGTGCAAGATGGATATTATCTGTGATAAGGCATCCTCTGACAAAGGCTGTCTGGGCGGGGTGCAAGAGGATGTCAGTCACCTCGGCTAATCGGCTGGTAAGTAGCTTAGATATCACCTTGTAGAATACTGTGCAGCACGATATAGGCTGGTAATCATAAACAGTAGCAGCATGTGCAGTCTTAGGAATTAGGGCTATCAGAGTATGGTTCCATGAGCTAAGCAATCTGCCACTCCGAAAAAACTCAAGTATAACAGCAGTGAAATCCGCACCTACTATGTCCCAGGAATGCTTAAAAAACTTAGAACTGTACCCGTTTGGCTCTCGTGCCTTAAGATCTCCAATATCAAATAATGCATGCTTTATCTCCTCCGCAATCGGTGTCCTAAGTAGCCTATCATGCTAATCCTTTGGAAGTGTCCTACCAAAACTCATGCAATCCGTTAGAAAATCAGTATGTGCAACCTGAGCCCCCAACTGAGTCTGGAAATGTGCTATAAACTCTCTGGCCACATCCCCCTGGGTGGTGGCTACGCTCCCATCACCCCGCTCAATGGCCATAATTTCCCTCCTCTTTGTATTACGCTTTACTATGGAGTGGAAAAAAGTAGTGCATCTATCAACCTCCCGAAAGTAAGTGTGCTTGACATACTACTGGTAGAACAAGTACTTAGCATGCGAAAGTCTGTCAGCAGCCTTCCGTGCCTCCTGAAACTCCTCATCCACCCATCCCTGTGCTCGAGTCCGCTGCTAGACCTCCTCAAGGTGTTGCTTTGCTACGCTGGTCCGCTCCTGTATGTGCTAGAAATTCTGTCTATTAAGTTGCTTGAGAGGCCCCTTTAGTTGACTTAGCTTCTGCTTGAGGATGTACTGTGCTACCCCTGTAACTGTCCCACCACTCGGTGATGCCCAACACTGCTGTACTATCTGTAGGAAACTAGGGTGAGTGGCCCACATGTTGAAGAATTGGAAAGGCTTAGGCCGCCTTTCACAACTATCCAGGATGGAGACTAGGCATGGTGTGTGATTTGAGATGGCTCCTGGAGGCCTAAACTTTACAAAACTGCTCCTATCATGGTCTAGCCAAAGGGCATTAACCATAGCTCGGTCCAATTTGCTCACCGCGTGCCCATTTGTCCAAGTAAACATGCAGCTGGTGGAGCTTAAATCCTCTATACCTGCTTGGAGAATAAAATCATGAAAATCAACAGTAGCATGTGTGGTGACATCCATCCCACCTTGCTTATCCGCAGGAGACAGGGGGGAGTTGAAATCTCTCAACAGTAGCCATGGTAAGGACATGCTCCCCGCAATCTGATGCAACCCCTCCCAAAGTAAGCGCCGACTAGTAAGAGTAAGTTGCCCGTAGATAAATATCACTGCATAGCACGTCTATGTGACTTGATGTCGGATACTTGTGTGAATGTATTGGTCAGCCCACTCATGTATCTACAATGTGATGCTCTGACTATCCCACAAGAGTAGCATCCGGTTCCTTTCAGAGTCCCCTGTCCTCTGTTCACTCTCCCATTGTCTGAATGCCATATTTTTGAGTTTATGATAAACTGCTGAGGTTAATTTTGTTACTTCTGAGTCGACCAGAGACCAGAGTCAACCCAAAGAGGATCAGAGTCGACTCTGATGGGAAAGTCTTGAAAAACCGTTCCGGTAGATTCTTGCAGAACAAAAATTTTCTCGGAAACGATCTATAGTTGCCCTCATAGTCGATCAAACGAAGTTTGATCGATGCATTTAGATCATTGGGCTCTTGTGTTTGGTTTACAGGATCCAAGATAAACAGGATAATTTAATTAATGCGGAAACATTAAATTATACCATTTCTTCGGACTGTTGTGAAGGATGTGGATGACCCTTCGATCTTCTGTTGTATTCCTCTCCTCTTCTCGAACGTTGTGTGGGCAACGATCCTTCGAGAATTACTCCACCAAAATTCTCCTCTCCGATGGCGAGCAAACTTTCCTTCCTTCTCTTTATCTTGGAGAAAAGAGAAGAGGAAGAGTAGGTTGTGGCAGCCGACCAAAAAGGGTTTCCGGCCACCAAAAGGATTTCCTTCGTATTTCGAAACCCCTTTGCAAGCCTCCCCTTTTATAGCTTAGCCATCGGATAAACATGGTATGATTTGAATTATAAACTTGGTATGATTTGAATCATAAACTTGGTATGATTTGAATCAATCAGATCTGAGAATTTTGGTATGAATTCAGAAGTTACCAATTCGAACCGAGATGCTTAATCAATTAAGGAATTGATTAAACATCGTAACTTTTCCTCATTGTAGGGATGTATACTGTAAGCCTGAGCGTTTGTATGAACATCTGTAAATTTTATCCATTCTAATGAGAATCATATTTAGTCAAAGTCTGTGTTTTAGTTAAATACAGTTGTCCGTTTAGTTTATATTGTAGATAACATAGTGTGTGGTGTCACACAGAAGATTATGTTATCAGTCCCTTATAAATTATAAACAGTGCTCACAACCGTAATGGATAGGGACAAACCAT
>JAOBBC010242243.1:0-15835 GCA_025388495.1 Curcuma longa | reverse complement strand
TATAATTTAAAATTTTAAAACAACGAAAAAGGAAAATTAAAGTTTATAAATGATCTAAAAGTATAAAATTGAAATTTGTTGGATATCTCTTCTATTTTGGGGAGAGTTAGCTTAGCCTATATATGGCGATGTGATATATCTCTTCTATTGTTAATTCGTGATGTGTCATAAATTCATTCTCGCACTAGATGCTAAATTAAAGTGAATGTTTTGGTTGGGAATGAAGATCGATCGACTTGCATGCAAGGAAACACACCAGAGGGCGCTGAGAAGTTATCCAGTAAAACCCCTTTAATTTGATGCTTAAGTTACTTTAATGTTATAGTGGTCGATAAAATAACAATAGAGAAAGGAAGCAAGATTAGGTTTCAAATAGTCATACTTAAGCCCTAGGGTTGTTGGACCCAAGCTAGGAATTATGAATTGCAAGAGCATTGTTTATGAAAACAAGTTGCCTACCAGTGCTTGTGCAGATACAATTTTACATGTGACAATGCTTGTTTGCATTAGGCCATCTAGTTGTTAAAAATTTTCCTTGCTCTGATAGCTTTTCTAAAGAAAACCAAATATTTCACTTAAGAATTTTTGGACATGTGATTTGTGTGCCGATTGCTCCCGCGCAATGACGAATATGGATCCTCAAAGGAGATTGAGAATATATGTTAGAAATTTCCATTGAGCTCTCTTGATAGGCGATATGTGTTGGTGCAATCGTGTAGTAAGTGGTTGGGTTCAATTAAGATTTTGATATGTTAGGCAAAGAGTTTAAATAGTTTTACATGTGCATCTGAAGTGTGTTAAGTTGTGCAAGGACTTAGCAGGATGCACATAAGCATGTGGAGTTTGTGATTGTATGAGGTTGAGTTGTGGATGATGACTTAGCGTAGCCAAGTTGGTATGCTTAATGGTTTAGAGGTCCATTGGAGTTGTAAAAAGGATATATGAGCATCCAAGCAATCGTAGGAAGAGAAACATTGAATGTGATTATAGAAGTTCATGGAGCTTGACTTGGCATGACCAATTTGGTTAGCTTGAGGTTTGTTGGAGATTAATGAATGATGGTATGGGAGAGATCATATAACAAGGAACATCTAACTACAGCCAAACAGAGGTGAACTACACAGTGTATGCAAAGAGTGAAAGATGACATGCGGAATGAGCTAAGAGTTTAATACATTCGAGAGACCTAAGAAGTGACATGAGATGGGTTTAATGGTGAAAGTCAGACTATAAAGGTAAACTCTTAAATGAGTTGTGGGAGCTAAGTAACTTGTACTTTGAGTCCAAGGTAGCTCTTGATTTAGGTGAGGACTCTATCATTAGATTAGTCAAAGTCAATGATCTAGTTGTTTCCAATCAATTAGTGATCCGAGCCAATTAAAGAGTTAACTTAGGCTTGATAGCTTTGAACATAATATTTTTGTTTGGAACTCAATCAACTAAGCAATTGACTAGATGACTTGAGTAGATTGGTAGTCTACTAAATCCTAACAAGAGTTAGAAAGAAGATTATTAAATAGGTAGAGGAAAACTACAATCATCAAATAATAGATGGGTAAAGTTAGGTAATCGATGAGTTTGGAACTCAGTCAACTAAGCAGTTGACTATATGACTTGAGTAGATTGGTAGTCGGCTAAATCCTAACAAGAGCTAGAAAGAAGATTATTGAATAGGTAGAGGAAAACTACAATCAGTTATGTAGCTATTTTCTTAGAGAGCAATCAACTACAAGCATAGTCAACTTAGATATTTCTTGGTAGACTAAAAATTATAGCAATTACCAAAACACTCGACTTAAAATTTAATCAATTGACTGATCAACAACAAAATAAAAAAGTGAAGCCAAGACAATTTGGAGGAAATATCAAGGGAGGGCCATGGAAAGCTTGCAAAGGTTGGTGAATAAATGCTTATTTTTTTATCTCTTATATTCTCTTGTTGTATTTCATAGCCTTAGTTTTCAAAGCTTTTACTTGTTCTCATTCTTATAAGAAGGCTGGTTTAAGAAGTTTTTCCACTTATAGAAGGATCTAAGAAGAAGAAAGATAGTGGGCATTTAAGAGTGAGTCACTAAAGAGTTATTAATTAGTTGTGGAGTAGGAATTGAATGTTTTCAACCATATAAATTTGTTTGTTAGCATTGACTCATATATTTATTATTTTCATTGTGTTTAACATTTTTTTGAGCTTGCTTAAGTATTAGTAAGAGTAATGATCGCAATTTGTGCACCATATGTTATTCACCCTCTCCTTTATCCACCATATGGTCACCATTATTCACGGTCCAATCAATATGTTTATCGTTTAATTTGTTGATTATCAATTTAATGAAAAAGAATTTCCAACTTTAGGGGATATAGAGCATCGAAAAAGTTGGGGGAAAATCACATAGATAATCTATATTGAGCTACATGGATCCTCATACAAATGAGTGCAAACTTGAAGTTCAACAAATAATTCATTTAGTAATTTCTAATTTTGAAAGAATAACTAAATCACTCATATATGTTGAAAATGCTCATGATGGTGTTGTTAGAACCGATGGAATTAAAATATCTCCACAATGACATGATATTGTCCACTTTGGGCCTAAGCCTTCATGACTTTGTTCTTGGGCTCTCCCCAAAATGCCTCATTACCAATGAAGATATCTTCTATCCTTTTAAATCATGCTCTTTTCCATGTGTTTTAGATGTAGAACTATATTTGCACCCTTGCAATCCAACAATCCCCCTCTCAAATAAAGGACCACAGGCCCCCCTCAAACGGAAAGCCTCCATTTGATGTTCGAATCCTCGACCTACCAGGACTTTCTGCCCCTTGGTCCACCCGACATACTAGGACTTCCTACCTAGCCGCAACTAGGACTTTCTGTCTCTCGGTCCACTCGACCTACTAGGACTTCCTGCCCCTCGATCCACCCGACCTACTAGGACTTCCTGCCCCTCAGTCCACCCGACCTACTAGGACTTCCTGTCTAGCCGTAACTAAGACTTTCTGCCTGATATCTGGTTCTCTTGATTCAGACATGGGAGCACCCACTTTTTTTGTTTAAGGTTCAACCCACATGGTTAGATCTGGATCATGGCTCTTCCGACGGTTAGTCCGGTGAAGAGCGGTCTCGCTCTGATACCACTTGTTAGAATCGATGTAATCAAAATATCTTTACAATGATATGATATTGTCCACTTTGGGCCTAAGCCCTCATGACTTTGTTCTTGGGTTCTCCCCAAAATGTCTCATTATCAATAGAGATATCTTTCATCCTTTTAAACTCATGATCTTTTCTATGTGTTTTAGATGTGAGATTATGTTTGCACTCTTGCAACCCAGCAGGTGTCATTTTTAACTCATTTGGGCTCCTCCTCTTCCTTTGTCTTCGGAGCAGAGATTTCAATCATCCTCCGACGTGCTCCAGGTGGCTTGTGAGTTACAGTTTGGGGGGGGGCGACGTTGCTAGCACAACCCCTCCGACAGTCAAGTTAGCACTGGGCTGAAAGACAAAACTTACAGAAAGTTGAGAGAGAAAGAAATGCTCAAGAGAGAGATTGTTAGTAGAGAAGAGTTTCCTTTGTGTGCTATAAAAAAAATCATCCTACTTTCATTTACCTCCATCAGTCCTTATATAGCCGATGGAATTAAATCTCCTTGTGGGCTACCACACGAGCAAGATGGCACCGGTAGGCTGACTGCACGAAGAGTGGTAGGACACTAGCCGACAACTGTTGGATTGTACCTCTAACACTGTCGGACCGTTGGCTAAGTGTCACCTTCCGCGCTAGTTGTAGGAGGTTACCAGGTCGTTGGCCAGGTGTGCACGAGTTGTCGGAGGTTGAGGTTGAGTTGTAGGCTACCGATGATAGTCAATTGGGTTTCCCGAGTCTGAATGAGAAATCGTTAGATGAATGCCGAGTGCTCGATAGTGTAAACTCTGAGTGACCTTCTTGAGTCCGAAAGGGACAAGCTGAATGAACGCTGAGTGCTGGGGAACGCAGATCCTGAGTGGCCTTTCTGAGTCCAAATGGGTTGTTGCTACACAAACGCCGAGTGCTCGAGAAAGGAGACTGGTAAGTCAGAAGTGCTCGAGAAAGGACACTGGTAAGTCGGAAGTACTCGGGAAAGGAGACTAACGAGATAAAAGTGCTCAAGAAAGGAAACTAACAGGTCGAGAAGTAAGATTAAATGCTCAAGAGTAACTTTGGATACCATCAGTACCTATTAGAATTGATATCTTATTAAGGAGTTTTAGTAACTTTGGAGATTAAATCACACAGTGGAAGACAATCAATTCAAAGAATAAATATCCAAGAATGAAAGAGTAGCAAATAATATAGGTGTTCCTTGGAAGATATCCATAAATTAATTTAAAAAATAATTGAAAATAAACTTTCCAAGAGAACATGGTCGGAGCCAATGTAGGCCCAGTGTATGCAGCTGTCCATACTGGGATTTAGATCAAATAAAAAAAGATTAATTAGTTTCAATTTAAGAGGTTGGTAGTAATTCTTTGCCCACACGACTAGTGGACCCAGATAAAAAAATAATTTTATATTTAAAAGCTAGGGGTGGCATAGGAGAGTAGGTGTATGCCATCAAGAGAGACTGTGATGGAAAGATATTCGGACATACCTTTGATTTTAATTATAAACTTTGGAGGTCACTTCCACCTGTTCTTGCTGATTATTTTGAAGCTCTTGGTTTTGGTTGTGCTGTTCTTGGTAGCTGCTGCCTCTACCTATTCGGTGGTAAAGAACCATCAAAGGGATCAATGGGGTGTATAATCTTCTACAATGCAAGGACAAACAAATGACACAAAGCTCCAACATGCTTTGGAAATATCATTTCTAGTTCTCTTGATTAAAATTGAGACATTTAACTTATTATAGTCAATGCTTTCATTTGATTTTGTATTCAATCTACACTTCATAAAATATGTCTTAGAGATTTTAAGTGAAATATATATCGACGACATTACAAAAGAAAGATTATGATATTATGAATGCAATGGATTTGATACAGTACATAAACACCAACTCCAAAGTATGAGAGATGTTGGTTGAGATTTATTTTTAGAAAAGGTTCAATATTTTTTAGCAATATTATATTGATATTCTCAAAATAGATGATATGTTCATGTCTTATTGTATATGTAGAGAAAAATATATATTGCTAATAGTTAATAATAAAGTTATTGCTGCACTTACAATAGCAATTCATCTCTCCTCCTTGTGGGCATAGTGCAAGTGGCAAGGTATGAACGACACAAACAGGAACATCTGATGTCAATTCCCAATAAAGATATTTGTCCAACATGATTGATTCTTAAAAAGTCTGACTGCAAGTGTCGAGTCACTTTGCTTTCCTCGAATTTATCTTGATGGTCGATAAAAATTTTTTATGAGATCAAATTGATCACCTTCAAAATTAATCGATTCACATTGATAGTAGCAATTCACAAAGCAAGTTGTGGGTGGTCAAGATCAACCACCCATCATATGCAATTAATAGATTAATTTTAAAGTTATTAGTTACTTTTGGATTCTCATATGTACTTTCATTCTCTGGTCGTGTGTAATTGATATCGTCAACTCCTTGTTTACTTGTGTGGCCTTGTAGAGCCTGACTGATACATACATCCATGTGAGTTATGCATGCAGCAACGGCAAAAGGTAAAGAAGAAGGCGACGATATCCCTGAGAAAGGCTCCCCTTCGCACCAAGGACTGAAGCGGAGACGGCCGTCAGCAGAAGCAGCAGCAGCCAAAGACTACAGCGACCTGCAGAGCCGCCGACTGATTGACGTCCTGGAAAGGAACAGCCGAATGCTGACAGCCCAGTTAGAAGCACAGCACCTCAACTGCCAATTGGACAGAGACCAGAGGAAAGACCAAGCCAACGGCTTGCTCAATGTTCTAGGCAAGCTCGCAGATGCTCTCGGAAAAATAGCTGACAAACTATAGAAATATATATATATGTATATATAGCTTTGTACATATTCCACGCACGCAGTTGGATTGGTGGATAGTGTTTATAATTACTGGTGTACCTGTACTGAGAAGAATTAAGCATCTCAATTGGCTATTACAATCTCAAGTTCTCTTCTTTTTCTTTTTCCATTTCCTTTTCCTTTTTCTTTCCTAGTGATAGGTTTTCAATAGGGTAACAGTGAGCTCTGAGAGATTTTTGACATCATCCTATGTCAGACTGATTTAGTAGTGGTATTGGATTGAGCTTAAGTAATAGTTGTAGAGCAAGAATGGAGGGTTAAACAGCTACACTTATACTGTGGTGCCTTCAGAGGTACTCTTAACTTCAGAACACAAATAGCTAACTATGTTGGTGATAGTTATTGTAGTTGTTTATTTCTTCTATCCTAATTGAGCTTTCCATATTTTATATATAGGTTTTATAGTTGTTATGGGTATTATGATCTGACCTATAAAAGCCAGGCTTAGATCAGGACACGTCAGACAACCGAAGATGACTTATTCAAATGCGTAGCACTGCCCGTCCGACTCATTCATAACCCATACTCGATCACTCGAATCCTGATCCATCTGATTTGCCGGTCATCATCAAATCCTCTAATCCATGTTATTCGGCGATCATCATCAAATCCAATCCGTCACACCACCGCCGCCAAGCAGTTATGAGGCAAGATGGTCTAATGACACATAGCTATGACGATGAAGAGGCATTCTGGCTGTAATGATCACGGATGATCACAGCAGGATATTCTTCCTGACAGGATATCTCAGATAATATTCTCCTTAATAACAAGAGACAACTCCTCCTGGTCATCATCAAATCCTCTGATCCATGTTATTCGGCGATCATCATCAAATCCAATCCGTCACACCACTGCCGCTAAGTAATTATGAGGCAAGATGGTCTAATGACACGTAGCTATGACGATGAAGAGGCATTCTGGCTGTAATGATCGCGGATGATCACAGCAGGATATTCTTCCTGACATGATATCTCAGATAATATTCTCCTTAATAACAAGAGACAGCTCTTTCTCTGACAAATCTACTGTGCCAATATTTTCCTTAATTACAAGCAGGTATACTTCGTTTATATAAACTCTCGCATATTACATGCACAGGTACGCAAGATCATAAGCAATCACTTCTTTTCGTTGTTTTCTTCTTCCTCCTCCCCAGTATCTGACTTGACCGTCGGAGTGGTCGAGCCAGGGACACCCCTGGCTTTCCTTCTCACAGTGTTAGTGTTCGCAGGTCTCGGAGCTTGTCATCTTCTTCCTCTCCACGACGTCGACCGTGGTGTTGCGTGGCGGGTGATGCGTCCACCAGGCGATCTCAACAGGAACAATAGTCGAAACTACAATAGATGTAGAAAACTACTAGGTGCTCCAACTAACTCAGACATTAATTAGTCGGGAAGTTGGCTAGATAGAGGAGATCAGGTCGAGAGGAATTTAACTAGCTAGGTTGAACCAAGCCGCTTGGAGCTGGATCCATGTTGATAGAAAGTTTGTTGGAGTTTAGCCTAACTTAATTTCTTGGTGGATCGAGTTGTCTTGTAAAGCTTTGAGTTAAACATCAAGTGGTTAAGATTGATAATATTATTTTGATGTGCATGTGGTTACAAGAGTTTAAAGTCAAATTCAAATTTTTTATACTCACATGTGTGTATCAAGTATGCAGGTGCGTGTTGATGCCTCTTGAGACTTGGAATCTAATGATCATTTCATAATTCCACAATATATTTAAAAAGTGTGCAATGATAAAATCCGTAATTACCCTTCTCAAGAAGTTCGAAATTCCATCTGAGGATAGGTTTCGACAATGAAAATCCCCAATTTAGTCAATTATATGCCTTCTTTAATTAGATAATCTTGATGAGCATTGATCCCTTTTTATCTTTGAGATGCTTGAAGGAATGAACAACCTCTTGTACAATAATCACATATTATCCTAATATAAATAAATTAGCAAGGAGTAGTGAGATTAGGACACTGAAGAGTGATTTTAAACAAAGCATAATAGTTTTAGAGTTATACTTCCTATTAAAGTTTCTCCATGAAATACCTTTGTGATGAAGTTCCCTACCTCATGATTGATATTTTTCTATTTTTTTAAAGTAGAAACCTGCTGAAAACCATTTGGTTTGTGTCTTCTGAAGGTAAATCCGACCACGGTTCGGAACCATTGGTTCCAAGAATATCAACCCCTTAACCTTAATCATCCAAAGTGATTATGGTTCATGGTTTGAAATTGTCAATTACAGTTTCATTCACGGTTTGTGATAGTTCAAAATTATTATTATTTTTATTTAAAAATATTTATAAAATTTATTTAAAAATATAAAAAAGACTTGCATTTATTTAAGTTGCTTACATATCCCGTTGGGGTATAGGGTTCGAATCAAAGCTCACATAGTTCGCTTAACTTTTTACTTTTGTTACCTTAGAAAGTGATGTTCTTACTCATTTCTATTTTTTATTCCCATAGTGTTAGTTATTGAGAGATGTTATGACGGTATGTGCTTCACCAAAAATTTGATATGCCAATAAATATTTTTTAACTATTGAGAAGTTATTGACTTAATGATAAATCATACTCATATATGAATGAGTTTCCCAATTTGGTCATTCTAAATATTAGAACATAAAAAAACTTTATTATTTAATTTAATAAATTTTCAATTAAATATTTTTCCTTGCCTTATTAATTTTTTCATTATATCAGGAAGTGTAGTTCAGGGAATGTATTTAGTAAATGGGTTAAGTGATTTTTGATAAAAATCTTAAAATGCGCATTTAGACTCAAAACTAAAAGAAAGATGTTTTACAGAAATAATTAGCTAGCTAATGATTCACTTAAATAAACTTGAATCAGTACCTTTATTTGTTGATGAAAATTTGGATAATTGTGTTTGAGAATGTTCGATTCTAAATTCTATTGGGTGCTTTGTTTTGACATGTCTCTTCAATGACCCATAACAACGCACCCGATTGAAATTTACAAGACGCTTTGTAATACTTATATTTTACATGCAATTCTTCCAATGAAAGAGCGATTCTGTTAAAATATTTAATAAAAATAGACGATTTTAAAGATGAAGTATTATGAATGTTAGAAGTTTCATACTTCCTTGTGTCTCGGGTGTCAGAAGTTGCTCTGACTTATCATCGATAAATTGAATGTTATCGAGATTTACATTTGGAGTCACTATTTCTTTGACCTTTCGAGATTGAGATGAACCTGTTTCCATTAGAATTGGATAATTGAAGTTGAAAATCGATTGAAATTTTGAAATTCAAAGACAAGAATAGATAAGATGGTACAAAAATAATGAAATGAGCGGTCTGTTTATAGAGTTTGAAAAATAATAGATACGCAGTTTCTCGATTTACCTCCTCATAGAGGGTCGTGGGGCTGACCGTGTGGGGCCGCTAAGGTGGCGGATTCCACCTTTTTTGTAGAAGAAAAATAATAGATACTAAATCATAACCATTGATAAAAAAAGGTCAAATAATCTTAATTGTTACCAAAACTGCCACTAACATTCAACTCCACAAAATAAAATGAATCAACAGTTCAAATTGGCGATTCACGATTAATTTGGGGCAACTCGTTGATCTGGTTCGGACTCAACTCGTGGTTGGATCTATATGAGGGTTCTTACAAAAGATAGCCTTTTAGATTTCCTCAATAGTGACCATATTATCAAGAGAAGCAAGTTGGCCATCGTCAAGATCGATTGTGTACTTATATACAAAATATTAATGCACAACGGAAAATAACTGAAACAAACATGGAACAAAACACAAGCATACAAACCGATTTTTACATAGTTCAAAATCTTCGATTTTTATTCCACAATCTAGCTTCTTAGTGTTAGGGTCACTATTGTTCCTCGTTGTTGGGTTGGAGGCAGAAAAACTTCTTATAAACACTTATTCTTATAAGCAAATACAAATAAAATATAAAAATAAAGATGAAAACAAATATAATGTAAATAACTAATTTACACTCGAAATCTTTACTTTACTAGCTATTGGTTGCTTTTGAAATGTCTCTTAAAGGTTTGGAATGTAGTAGCACTCTCCCCCCAAAACCTTCAAGAATTGGCATGTAAAATCCTCCACAAAACCTTCCTTTATAGGCATTAGGTTGGGGTTGAAAATTGCCTACCAATCGACTAATGGCTCCGATTAGTTAATTGCTCCGGTCAAAATCGAATGTTTCTTTGGCCAATGGCTTCATTCAACTAAGCATTGAGAACAACAATCAACTACTATATCACTATCAGTCGGCTGTTCCATTAGTTGTCGAGTTCTTGGATTAACTTAGAAACTCTTTGTTTGCTCTAATAGTGTTAGCAATCGAGTCTTTCACTCGATTGATGAAGTAGTCAACTGATAACACCCATCAATCAATTGCTTACACTGCAAACCCCTTTAAATCCTAAATTCATGGTTTAGGGGTTCATCAATTGATTGTTATTCCATAATAGTCGACTTGTACATTTGTTTCAATCTTACCAATGCTGAATTCTTACTTTGCCTAATATCTGATTGATTTCAATCTACCAGGATTTCCTTTACCTAGTATTCGATAAACTTTGATCTGTCGAGACTTTATTTCCCTAACATTCAACCAACCTTGACTTGCAACTACAAGAGTTTCACTATCGCCAAACATCTGATCTCTCTTGACATGTTTGGACTTCCCTTCTCACGCTTAATATTTGGTGAACCTTGACTTGCTAGGACTTCACCATTGTCAAACATATAGTCCTCCTTAATTGTTTGGACTTTCAATCTCATGCCTAATATTCAATCCTTCATGACCTATTAGGACTTCCATCTCTTATGCGTAATATTCAGTCCTCCACGATCTGTTAGGACTTCACCTTACTAACTCTCTATTGGACTTTCAATCACTGAGTGCCTGATCAATTTTGATCCACTTGAATTTTGTCCTTGCCAACTTCTTATTGGACTTCTAACTATAAAGTGTCTAGTCAATCGTGACCCACTTGGACTTCGTCCTTACCAACTCCCTATTGGACATGCAACAGTTAAGTGTTCGATCAACCGTGACCCATTTGGACATTTTCACTGTTAAGTATCCAATCAACCTTGACCTACTTGACTTTTCACTCAACCATAAAAACCCAACACCTAAAATAATCTTGATCAACCTTGATCCAAATTCGATTGCACTAATAATCTCCCTTTTACTCGACGTCGCTATCATCAAACATATTAATCAACTGTTAATATCCGATCTATTTTGATATATTTGACATTTCACTTAATCAACAAATATATTAATTAAACATCAAAATTCAATTTGAGCCAATCAGAGCTTGATCAACTTTGACCAAAGGTCAATTGCACCAACAATAATAATGTGTGTTTCAATCTCAAATTGAACCCAATCACAAGGTGAATTTTGGAATCATAAGTATTTTCCTAAAAAAAACTGCAATCTAGTGCAACAATTAGTCATGACTCAAACACCTTGAGTCTATAGTTTACACTTAACGAACAAGTTTCTTGAATACCTTTAAGTTTAATGAGTACTCTTCTTTTTCTTATAATAAGTATTCTCGGATAACTTTTTTTCCATTTAGCAAGGGTTCCTGGGGGCCAAAATACTTTGAGCACACCCTCAAATCTCAAATGAGATTGCCAAGCAATTTATGGAATAGTTTGTGCAAAGTAATAACAATAATTGACTATGGCCAGAGTTATACTTTAGTAGAACCACAACTGAGCATTTAGGATATGCCATTCTCTCAGCAAGCTCGAGAATTTTCTATCTAGTTTTTCATTTAGTTTGTTGAGTTCAAGTCTCTTTGCACCCCTCCCTCCTATGGACTTTAGCCTATCAATGTCATGACCCAGATACTTCCATCCCTATATGGAAGTTAGCCTCTTTGCGCAGATAATATTCATTTCTGTATTAAAATATATAAATAACACCCAACAAGGGTACCCAAGTTATACGAACATAAGCAATACTTTATTCAATGGTGTAGACAACGTTCAACCCTAAAACTTGACTTTACCATACCATGATATGACTGACAATTTATCTCGTATAGATAATGAAATGAAAAATGCTGAAATAACAAAACATATAAGTAGCTAACTTAATAAACTGTACAAGTAGCCAACTATAGAAATAAAAATAAACTGAATGAACTTAGTAAAAATCACCTCCATAACTATTGTTGAATATCTCTGAATAATCCTCCAACTTTATTGATCAACCCTTGAAAACTGCCTCAAGTGTGTGAATCTGGAGGTCAAATAAAAAAGGAAAGTGAGCACAAAATGTAAAATGGAGATACGAAAAACGTGCATGAAAATATTATTAAAGAGGGCAACAATATTATTTATCTTTTATCTTTTTCATGTCATTCGTCTTTTATTTCCTTTTTTAATTAATATCATTAGTTCTTCTTATTTTCTCATTTTCTAACGTTTCATTCATTATTGCCTTATTGGTGAACGACATACAATATACTCATCGTCTCATCCAGAATGTGTTGTTTAAGTAAAAGTAAACGACTTGCATTCCACCTAATGTAAATACATCATGTATAAATGAAAAATATCAAAGTGAGCGACTTGCAACCCACTTGAAAAAGATGCAACATATAACAAAGTGAACGATCTGGAATCCATCCATAACAAAATTGTATCATAAGTAAGCATTTATATATACATAAATAGGGTGAACGACTTGCAATCAATCGAAAAGAGATGATCATATATACAAGGAGTGAACGACTGACAATTCACCCAATATGAAATATGTCATGTGAATGCATATATACAAAATGATAAATCCCAGTCAGTTTCATGGACTCAATTTCTGGGGTGGCCGGCCCGGTCCCACGGAAGTTTCCCACCGACCACAAGGGTAAATAGGGAAGCGCATACGGTGGCCAATCCAGATGTTCAACATCCTTTGATTGCGTTCCCCATTTGGAAGAAAATTCCTGCAAATACACCGTAGCTGGGGTGAATGCATATATACAAACACATGCATAGGGTGAACGATATGCAATCCATCCCATGAGGTGCCTCACATAAGAATAGTGTGAACGACATACAATTCACCCCATGAGAAAAAATCATTTCAATTTAGTGGGCATTTATGCATGTGCAGAAAGGCTCAAAAGCTCTTTTTAAACTACAGAGCAAAAGCTCTATATTTATAAAGAGTTATTTTCTTTGATATCAATAATCTCATATCTTTTATAACTAATAGAACTGAAGTTTCATGACACAAGGATTATATTCACTTCTTTATTAATTTGGTTGAGAAGTTATATAATTTCTTAGAGTATTGAGTCGAAATTCTCTCGTATGATTATATTGCTTATTTCAGGTGCATGAACCTAATTTATTTATGATATTCATCGATTCTTATTTTTTTTATAATAATTCAGGTTATTCCTTTTTAAATTTCATTATTAAATTTTGAAAAAGCAACAATAGGTAGCATATGAAAAGGGCACGCGATATAAATGATAAAATCAAACAATAGAGTATATAAAAGCATGCATGCAATCTATTATTATTTTTTAACAGAATGAAATTGTTGCTTATTTATTATCATCAAGTAGTAAGGTGATTTATTGCAGTAATTTACATATGAAATAATATTTTTATCAAAACAAACAAATTCTATTGCCCTTATATTGAAATCCAAATAAAATCAACGACATTTGCTATATGTAAGTGATTTATATCATATAATCTGAACTAAAATAACAACTAAGAAGAGCTACAGAATTTTTGACTGTTGGTTGAGTTCCGAATCAATAGAAAGATCAAGTAAAAGGAATCCAAATTGTAATCATGCACGAAAGGTAATTGGAAGAGTTCAAGTAAGAAAACTCCACCTCAACTCGAAGGGTCTTCACTGTGGAATATTAGTGACGCAACGACAGTAGCGTGATAACGATGGCGCTGGCAACAAAGGCGTTTAGCCATAACGATGTGTGACGGAGGATTTGAGGGTGAGTGAATAATGCTGATTCCAAAAAATTTAAGATTAGGGAAAACATAAAAAGGAGGAAGAAGAAAAGATCAACTAGGTGAGAGAAAGGTTCAATGGTTGCTTTTTAATTGGGCTTTTACGAAAAAAAAAAAGTCCAATCAGTTTCAAAATTTATACCTAAACTCTCTTTTTTCCAATGATATAACAATCAATATCATTAAATTCTAGCACTTGGAATCAAGATCCTTCCAACCACAAGATACTACCAAGTTGTGCCATAGTTGGGTTAATGAGAGTAACTTGGCATCAACTTTGAACTTGTCTCGATCGAATTAACTGTTGCATCATCATTTCTACCTAAATTGTACACTAACTTATTAAAATCACCACCTAGATATGATCTATTCTGCAATTAAGATGGAATCCGTCACCTTAGCGGCCCCACACGATCGACCCCACGACCACCTAGATACGATCTAGCTTGACTCTCTGGTTGTTGCTTCAATAGGTGTAACTAAATTTTCCACTTACCATTGGGGATTAGGAATTTCCATCCCCGGCGAGGGAGGTGCATGACTATCTATGACATATTCGACTTTACGAGCTTTCATATAAAATGCGATAAAATTAACTTCCTAACTAGAATGAAAAAATAAGACTCTTGTTTAGCTCTACTCCCAAATATAAACAATTGATTTCCTCCACCATTCATTAAGATACTTTAATAACAATTTGGGATCTTGATCCAATTGTTTTGTAACAAAAAAACCATGTCTAATATGTCTAATAATAGAATCCAACTTTAGGTTTAATAATGTTGTAAACCTACCATTAGGATAATGACAATTAATATTTCTAATAAGAACTTAAGTAAAAATTCAAAAATTTGTCCAACGTAACATGCTAAAAGATGAGACTATCATCTTAAGTCGAAGAGAGTTTTGTATTTAGCATCTTTATTACTTATATTATCATTATATTTGTTGTTACCATGCTTGTCATTTTAATTTTTAAAAAATTTCTAGAAATTTAAGGCTTTTGGATAACTAAAAGTTTTCTATTTTTAAATTATATATATATATATATATATTTAAAATAAAATAAAAATAATTGTTTTTAAAATTACATCCTTCACTTTTAATAAATTAATTTTAAGTGTATTTTCTTCTTTTAAATTTTATATTCAATTTATTGAACAAGAAACAGACTCAATTGGTGTTTCAGGAATGAACGACTGCGATGCGTGAATGATAGGATGAAGGGTGGAGAGAGAGATTGCAGGAGGAAGTAGATGAGAACTGATTGGAATAGATCCGATCGATTAGGTGTTTTCCCACGACGAAGAATTCCTCTCCTTGCTGAATGCGAAACCTCGCCATTTTTGACCACTTCGTCGATATCGTCCCCTTCTGTCTTCCATCGCATACTCGAGAGATAAGTCTTCGCGGAATTGCCGTCACGCGCAGGCTTACGGAGCGCCCTCATTGTGTCTGTAGCGTAGGCTGCTCTGACGCAGTCTTGGGAAGGGGGGACTTGGGAGTAAGGTTGGATACGATCCGAGATGAGGCGGGTGTTTGGAGCCAAGAAGAACAAGGATCCGCCACCGACGATCGAGGAAGCAACTGATAGGGTTTGGTTTTCCTGATTTCCGCACTTTCCTTTTCCAAGTATCTCTTTTTCTCGGAATTTTCTAACGCGGTTCGTGACTTGAAGGGGTTCGTGTTAAATAACTGAATCTCCATTTTCATTTTTGTTTAAAGTTTGAAGTTTCAACCTTGATTGCACATTAGTCGGAATTTTAAAGGGCGGGCTTCTTGTTTGTGTAAGGGGGGGGGGGGGGG
>JAOBBC010242061.1:0-15867 GCA_025388495.1 Curcuma longa | reverse complement strand
GCCCACTGATGATGATTAAGCGCTACATTCTCTATTAACTCTTCGGCTTCTTCAAGACTTTTATTCATAAGTGCACCTCCTGCAGCAGAATCCAAGTAAATTTTAGTCTGATAGTTGATTCCATTGTAGAAGGTGTGAATGATAAGCCAACGTTCCAATCCGTGGTGTGGACACTTCCTCAACATCCTTTTAAATCAGTCCCAAGCTTCGAATAAAGATTCACCATCCAATTGCATGAAACTTAAGATCATATTCCTCATGTGAGCCGTCTTACTTGGGGGATAAAACTTGTTCAGGAATAGTTGTTCACATTGTTCCCAATAATGAATGCAATTCGGAGATAGCGAGTGATACCAGTCCTTCGCCTTATTTTGGAGAGAAAATCTGAAAAGTAGTAGTCTTGTGACATCAAAACTGACCCCCTGCGTCCTCCTTGTACTGCAAGTATCAGAAAATATTTTCAAGTGCAAGTTTGGGTCTTCATGTGGTCCGCCACCAAACTGGTTCTATTGTATCATTGCAATAAAACTATAGTTGAATTCAAAGTTCGCTGCTTCAATGTTTGGTATGGCGATGCATGATGTCGTTCCTCTCGTTTGTGGTGCGGCATAATCTTTCAAGGATTTCTGGGTCATTATATTTGATGGTTCTTCTTATGTATTTACCTTTTGTGAGTGGAGTCTCCGCCGGTATGTTCTTTCAATCTCAGGATCGAAAGGAAGACATATTTATGAGATCGGAGAGAGAGTTTGTTAATGTCAGGATCAAGAGCATGAGCAAAACATATAAAACCAAAAACCCTAAGCGGTAAAGGATGAAGAGACTGATGAGGATAAAGTACATGATAAGATATTTGACCCTGTAGAGTGGAGGAAAGTATATGATTAATGAGATAACACGCAGCAAGTACAACATCATCCCAAAATCGATGAGGAACATGAGAGTGGAGAAGAAGAGTCTGGGTGGTTTCGAAAAGATAGCGATTCTTCTGTTTTGCAATTCCATTCTGTTGGGGGTACGAGGACATAATAAAGATCTTAGTGCAGCTTAAGTGCGAGTTTCCTTGGACTTGTGATATTTAAGTCATCTTGATCATGAATGCTTATACTTTGACATCTTAAACAAACATCTTTGAGGAGATGTGGATCTAAGATGATTGGGTATAAGTCGAAGTGTCCGAAAGTGTTTGAATAGCTCAAAAAGGATTACCGCTATTTGTAAAATGAGACGTATACACTATGATCGCTTGTTAGAATTGTTACTAAAAGTCTTTGATCAAAACATTACATGTCAAGAGTATAACACTCTTGAACACATGTATAAGTAATTTAAATTCACAAGACAAGAAAATGAGCTTGAATTAGGTATGACGTAGTTAACCTAGTGGGGACTGACACATATAGATCATGTCCTGAACCAAGCGGGTATAAGACGGTGAAAAGAACGATGCACGTTTCATTTTAACTACTGAAGGATTTAGAAATTATTTTGGAATCAATCTTTGATTTTTTGATCAATTGGAGATCATGATATACTACTAGGTGTCACTCATGATCGTTCTATAATTAATAGTTAATTACGGACAACCAACATAACCAGGAATCTATTGGATCACACACACTATAAGTTCTTCGAATGAATTAAAACGAGTTTGAGAATTGGATTCTTTCCGATGTAACACACCATGAGACGCCAAGAAGGTTCGAAATGGAATAGATAGATAGTCACATGCATGATCACTTTACAAGGTTCGAAGAAAAATATCAAATTAAGTTTTGATTTCATAGAAAAAAGATTGAAAAATAAAAAATAATTCTGAACGATCCTTCATCAGATATAACCAAGTACAATGAGAAAAATCATCTATAAATGTAACAAAATATCGTGACCCTAATATAGAAGAAATACGACTCGAACCCCAAACATCAGAATGAACCAAAGCAAAGGAGGGCGTAGCCCGACTCACAATGCAAGAAGAAAAAGAACTACGAACATGCTTTCCTAATTGACATGACTCACAAGACAAAGACTCTAAGTAAGAAAAATTAGGATGGAATTGTTTCAACTTATCAAAATCAAGATGTTCCAACTGAGCATGAATAAGAAGTGGAGATGCCACCGTCGAACTAACAAGAGAGGGTTGGTGAAGTAGATATAGGCCATGAGACTCACATCTGAAGCCAATCATCCTCCCCGTACTCCGATCTTGTAAGGAAATAGAAGTTTTAGTAAACGAGAAGACACGATCAAGAGACCGAGTAAGCTGATTAATTGATAATAAATTAAAAGGAAACATAAAGAATATTATGAATAGAAAGAGACAAAGAAGGATGAACAATACTAACACTTTGAGACTGAGTTTAAGAACCATCTGTCATGATGACAAAGGATAAATAACCGAAAGTAGCGAGAGAAGAAAAAAGAGATTTATTATCAATGATATGATCGGTGGCCCTGGAATTAAGAATCCAAGGACTCAAAAAATGAGATATGTCAGCAAAGGAATTACCAATGTGTGCAACGGTAACAAGAGAATCAGAAGCTTATTCATCCTCATACCATTTCAAAAAGTCATCATAGGAAGGCGATGGGGTCAGATCCGGTGACAACTGTGAAGTGCAAGTTGAAGAAGCGACAAAACTTTGGACGATCTGAGCAGCACGAAGAGGTCGACCATATAGACTCCAATATTTATCAATTGTGTGTCCTGGTCGGTGGCAATGATCACACCAAGGACGCCCTTTACCGCCCTTACGAGGTGGAGGTCTATTGTTATTTCGAGAGACCAAAGCTGATGAGTTAACAGGAACGGAAGGAGCCAACGTCAAGACTTTGGCAGGGACACGAAGGAGAGTCGCCCAGGTACTGTCCATGGTAGCTTCTGTGGGGCTGCCCAGGATCTGATCACGAACATGAGAATAATCTGTGGGTAGCCCATATAAAGCCAGAGACAAAAAAATTTCTTTTAATTTTCAACCTCTGTAACAGGAGTGGCCGCAGGTGGAAGCAATTCATTGAAGTCATAAAGAAGGCTAGTGACCGAACCTAGATAAGTTGACATAGAATCCTTAATCTGATGGGCACTGAAGATGGTCATGAGATCTTCACAAACTTGATAGAGTCACCGAGAGATATTTGTAAAGAGTTGTTTAGTCTGTGTCCAAATAGCTTTACAGGTCTTGTGAGTGCGGAAGACATCTTTAAAAAATGGATGGATGGTGACTCAGATAATACAACACAACTGAGTGTCAATCCTTTTCCACAGAGGACGATCGACGACTTGAATATCTTTTTTGATTTAGGTGAGATGTGTATCATAACCCTGTCCAACAAGCTAAAGCTAAATGTGAGAGTTCCAAGAGTAGTTCTTACCTTCCAACAGCTCAGAAGAGAACGATGCAATGATGTCATTGGTAAAGATTGGGATATCCGGCTTAGGAGTGTCAGAGGTAGCCATGAAGAGAGAAGAGAGCAAAGCTCAATCGACGGCGTCAGGAACAGACGCTGGAGGAGAACACGTTGTGGAGAATCGGCCCGCGGCGAAAGACGACACTAAGGAGCGGCGGCGGCGAAAGGCGACTTTGAGGAGCCACGACGTACACCACCTCTCTTCCTGGTGCTCACAAGAATAGAAGACCGGACGGCGAATCTCCAAGAAAGCATTGTCTTCACTCAGGTTGATCGCGATCAGAGGTGGGCGACACTCCCTTGAGTGGCGACAACAAAGGGTTTCACCGTGTGAGGAAGACATCGAAGAGAAGAGTCCCGTGATGAGGAAAGGTGGCGCCGGCACTAGGGCTGCGGGAAAGAGGAATAGGTTTTTTTCTTGAACCTCGCTCTGATACCATGTTATTTCATAAAAAAAAATTATATCGAATATTACAAGAGGTAAGCCCAATTTATATACAAAGTTAGGACATATTCTAAGAAATAATTAGGACTCTATTCTAGGAAGTAAATTAAAATTCTATTCTAAGGACTAATTTGTATTTTAGGTAAAATAAACATTAGAATAATAAATCACCCCTAGCTATATTTAGAATATTCTAACAAATACCAAATCACCTCTAGTCATATTTACAAGATTCTAACAGAGTGCATGAGGATTATGAGTTGGAACAAGAAATGAAGAAGAGAAAACTATATTGGATTTTACGATAACATATGTCCTTATAGTAGCAAATATGTTTTGCAAAAAAAGAGAAAAATATTTGATCACATTTAAAATTGAAAATAATAATTCATAAATTAATTTTCTTATGGTTGAAAAAAAAGATAGAAAGATTTATATAGATTGTAAGATCATCTGTCAGGAAAACTTAACTACTCAATATGGTTAGTATTGTTTGATATGTGTCTCAAGCATAATATCAATATAAGACAAAGCTCTCCCTTCTAGTCGGTTAATACCTCTTCTCATTTAGTTTAGAGAGAGAAGCTCTCCCTTATCTCTAAGTTTTCTTGGTGGAGAGGGTGATTGGAGCGTGATATGACGTGCTGAGTGCAAAGCTCATTGATGGCTACTATTTTGGTTTTCTACTTCTGACATTGAGTGTGTTAGTACTCTAGTGGAGTTTTAATATGTAATCAAATAAGTCTGAAATTAGTTCTTTGTTATATTTGATGTGTGTGTCTAAGTGCACAAAGACTTAGGAGAACGCACACGTTCTAGATAGTGAACCTTGGCAGAAAATACAAGCAAGAGAGAAGGATGATACGGGAAAGAAGTCGACGGCCTCGGTACATCTGACGTATGAAGAGTTGTAAAAGAGTACTCTAGCGGAGCGAAAAGGACGCACGGGAGCAAGCCAGAATAGCTCAGTGCATCTAAAGAATGAGAAACCGGAAGGAAGACTACGCAAGGCAACCAAGGCACAACAGAGGAGGAAAATGGTCAACACAAGATTGACCATTCCAGGCTCATGGAGCTGTTTTAGGTGTTCAGACTAGGCACTCGGATCCATTTCAGGCGCCCCAAACTCCAAGCTCCCGGGTCCATTCCGAGCACTCGGATATCCATTCTAGGTCAGTGTGAACCATTGCCAAGACGGATCAAGATGGAGTCCACGTTAGCAGAATTCAAGTGTCTGGATCATTTCCAAGCCCCCGAATCACAAGGAGTCATCCAGAGCTGTTAACAAATAGTTGCTAGAGTAGATTGGGTTCCATGAATTCAAACGCCCAGAAGGCTTCTAGGTGCCTAGAAGTACCATGTTAGCACAACGATCAGATACAAAAAAAAGAGCTAGAAATAGACTAAAGATAGAAAAAGAATGTACACACTCAATTTACATTTTATTTTAGTATTTTAAGCTTAACCGTTATATGAGATTTCTCTACCTCCGAATCATTTTCGATGAGAAGATTTTGAGTGGAGCTTTTATAGTTCTTGGACTAACAACCCGAGACGTTGATGTGCATAGGATATATATGTGTTTCTTACATTTTCATTGCACATCTTTCTGTATTTCATGTCATTTTCTTACGTTTATCACATCCTTTATCTATGCATTGAGCGTGTTTTCTTCATTTCCTGGTTCAGAAGTCTGCTCTTGTGTTTATGCTTTTGCAAGTCAAAAATGAAGCAAAAGAAGGTGAAATAAAGAATTAACCGAAGAGACAAGGCAAGACAGGATCGTGCTTCCAAGGCACAGTCGTGTCTCATCCTCCTACAGGGTAGTGCCTCACCACCAGGCACGACCGTGTCTTCAACTAAAGACGCTACTGCTGAGGGTCATGCCTCCGCCCCCAGCTTGCCAAGGCATAGTCGTGCATGATTTCCAAAAGAGGGCTAGTGCTTGACCATGCCTAACAGGCACAACCGTGCTTTTTCTCCTGAGCTACAATAGGGCTTGGTCGTGCCTACCAGGCATGGTCGTGCCTATTTTCCTAGGAATCAACAGCCCTTGGCCGTGCCTACCAAGCACGACTGTGTGACGGAGCATGGAGGTCGTGTGCCCTGGGTCGTGCCACTAGACACGGTCATGTGGCAATGACCTGATTTTGGGGGCATATAAATACTCCCCTTATTTGCCCTAAAAAGGGAGGGAGAGTCTTGGGAGGTGATAGGGAGCCACCGTAGCTGCCATCCGGAGCAAGAATCAACGATTCATCTATCCGTTCGGGACTACTCCGTCGCATCCATCCACCGTCGATGAAAAGATTGCAAGGCGAAGAAGACGACAATCATTGATAAGTTTTATTTCCTCTTTCTATCTTGATTAGATCTTAAACTCAAATACTGAATATCCACAATATGATTCATAGTATGAGATAATTTGTGATTAGATCACAACTCGTGAGTATCTCTACATGTGCAATTATGAATGTATTAAAATTATCCCTAGTCAAAGAATTGATTAGCACAGATGTCATCGATTCTGTCGAGACTAGCACGTTAGATTCTTTGGTTAACCAAGCAGCCGATCTCACTGCTGGAGACACTCGATATTGAGAGTTAAACATGGATGCTAGTTAAAGGTAACTAGTTTATTGGAGTGACCTATCTTGAGACTTCATATGATTTTATATATATGTTAATGAAGATCTCTGTGCAGCTTAAGTGCGAGTTTCCTTTGACTTGCGGTATTCAAGTCATCTTGGTCATGGAGGCTTATACTTTGGCATCTTAAGCAGCGGAGGTGTGGACCTGAGATGATTGGGTATAAGTCGAAGTGCCCGAAGGTGTTTGAATAACCCACAGAGGATTCACCACTCCTTGAAAAAGGAGACGTATACCTTGCGGCCGCTTGTCAGGATTGTTACTAAAAGTTTTTGGCCAAAATATTACATGTTAAAAATACAATACTCTTGGACACATGTACAAGTAACTTGAATCCACAGGACAAGAAAGTAGTTCGGGCTAAGTGTGACGTAGTTAGCCTAGTGAAGACTGACACATAGACCATGTCCTGAACCCAGCGGATATAAGACGATGAAAGGAACGAGACACGATTCAGTGCAGCTGCTAAAGGATTTAGAAGATGTTCTGGAATCAATCATTGATTTTTCAATCAATTGGGGATCATGATGTACTACTAGGTATCACTCATGATCATTCCGTAATTAATGGTTAATTATGAACGACCAACATAACCGAGAACCTATTAGATCACACGCACAATAAGTTCTCATAAGGACTTAAAATAAGTTTGAGAATTGGATTCTTAAAATGAGAGAAATAAAGTCTGGTTGAACTAGACAAAGAATAATATGATGGAACTCATCTTACGAAGACGAAACGAACGAAACTAATTTCGTTTAAATCAGAAATCGTTTGGTTAGTGAACCAAACGATTTAGTTTTGAGTCAAAATTAAACCAACTTGGTTTGGTTCATGATTGAAGACATTTTTACAGAACAGATGGTATGAAAAGTTTAGTCTTGAGAAGAGGAATTGAACAAAACTGATTTGGATCAAATCGAAGATCGTTTGGTTATTGAACCAAGCAATCCAAGATTGAACCCGATCTGGTTCGATTCGCTACAGTGTGAACCCAGCTTAGGGTTTTCTAGTTTTTCTTTTCTTTTCTCCGATTTTTTTCTCCCACCCGCGCCGCACAGTGCTTTCTCAATCGCGATAAAAGGAGGAAAGCAGGGCACGGCGTTTGGGGCTTTTATCTTCCTCCTAGCGTTGATTGCTGCTCGCGAGAAACCCTACGGCGAGCGCTGCTGTTGCTTCCGGCAGGCGAGGAGGTGGTTCCCGGTGACGCGTACTGCTTCTTCCAGGAGCGGCGACGCGTGCTGTTTCTTCCCGGAACAGCGATGCGTGTGGCTTCTTCCCCGAACGGCGACGCTGTGCTGTTTCTTCCCGAGCGACGACGTGCCCTGGTTTCTTCCCGAGCCGCGACACCGTCCCTGTCAACGCGATTGTTGCTCGTTGCCGAGAGGAAGAGGCGGAATCCCTAACCTCTTGTCAGCGATGCTCCTTCGCCTGCCGCCGTCTTCTTCGGTGGTGAATGAACGGATTCGACCAGTAAAGAACCGCGCGTGACAGCTACCAGGCGTATCCTCTGTTTCCTCTATCTCGGCCTTTGCTTTCATCTGCCGGATTAAGGGTTTGCTGCCGGATTGGGTTCCTTTGATCTCTCGAGGAACCTTGCTGCTGGACACCAGTGGCTGGAGGAGCCTTGCTGCCGGAGTTCGTTGTTTGTCAAAGAAATCAGCGGGGTACTCTGTTTTTCTTCCTTGCTGTGAAAACGCAAGAGACAACAGAGAAGGAGATGTTGTGCCATCCCTATTTTGGAAATGTTGGAGTGGAGGGAGAATGCTGTGGGTGTTGGATTGTATTAGATTGTCGTCGAAATTTTATTTATTTATCGGAAATTGTTTTCGATCATAGAACAAATTATTCGAACGTTGGTAATCAATCCTGGTCGTCTGACAATCATCCACCATCTTTCCGGAAGCTTGTGAAGCCTCCGAAGAATTATTTCATCATCACCGAAAAGGATTTTAGGTCGATTGTCCGTTATCGGCGGTCAATATTTGACCACCCAAAACTACATTGGAAATACGATTCTCGATGATAGTTAGAAAGTCCCGGAACGATCGCAACAAATGTTGTTGCGTGGTTTCCGAAATAAGACTTCTTTCGATTCGATCGTCATCGATCATCAGCTAGTACCGAAGACGATGACATAACTCGTGACTTTCAAAATTGTTCAGACGGGAGCTTAGCATGGATCACCAGTAGAGGCAGAACTCCGACGAGGACCGCTCGATTGATTCAATACTGTTTAAACGTCATTCGCGAGGTACGATTTAGAATAATTTATTATTATGTAAATTTTAATTTTCTATCATACCTTGTATGATGTTATTTCCTACTTTGCATGCGTGTATTGTATGATAATTAGCTGTAATTATTTATATATTTTCGCTGTGCACATTTATGAAACGTAAGAACATGAGCATTGCACCGGGACGATCCCAACAGTGGTATCAGACCTTGATAGTGCAAGACCTACGTGTAAAATGATTTTACGTATAGTAGTTAGTCGTAAATTTAATTTAGGAAATTTTTATATTTTAATTTAGAATTTCTAATTATAAAAATTTCTTAATTTGTTAGAAAATTTCGTATTAGAAAATTTATTTCCTAATTAATTAGATTTTCTTAATTAAAATTTTATTTTCTAAAATAGAAGAATTTTAAAATTTAATTTAGAATTTCTAATTATAGAAATTTTTTAATTGGTTAGAAAAGTTTGTATTAGAAAATCTATTTCCTAATTAATTAGATTTTCTTAATTAAAATTTTATTTCCTTAAAAGAAAATATTGAGATTTAATTTAGAATTTCTAATTGTAAAATTTCTTAATTTGTTAGGAAATTTATTTTCTAATTAATTATATTTTTTAATTAAAGATTATATTTTTTGAAATAAAATATGTGATTGGATGTGAAAATTTATTTTCTAATCTAATTAAAAAATTTTAATTTTTAAAATCATATTCTTTATCATATTTTATTAAATTAGATTTACGACAACTATGGTTGAAAATAATCATAATTAATTGCATTAATTATGTCATGTCATATAATTTGTCATGATTAGTTATATTAATTATGTCATGTCATTTATTGTCATACCATTTATTGTCATGTAATGTAGATAATTTATTATTTGCATGAAAAGAAGATGAGATCTGAAAATCCCATATAAATAATTAAAACTAACACTTTCCGCTAATATGATTAGAACAGGAGTTTAATTTCTTTTTTGGGTTGTTGAACTCTCTCCAGACCCGGCCTGAAATTAAACATGTTAGAATCATCGAGATATGATCTCAATATTAGCGTGCTGGCTTTAACTTGAAGTATTGATTTGTTGGACTCTCTCCAAGATCAATGCGGATAGAGATGAAGGTGGATATTATACATATGATGTATACGTGTTAATGTGTAAACAACCTGATGTTTATGTGAATATTCAATTAGTTGATAACATAATGTGATAGTTATGTATACACGATACATAATCGATATATGATACTAACCATTGTAGCTAAGAATAACTTGTTGAACTCTCTCCAAGGTTATTCTTATCTATAAATGGATATCAACTCATTTGGAGAATACTTACAATCTCCCGAATTCAAAATAAGGACTTTTGAATTCATAAAATAAATAAGATTAATTAATGTATGTAAATACATTGTAAATCATCTTTCTTATTTACTTGATTGTATTTCTAGATTTAATTAATTACGCATGTTATTTTTTATTGCGCATAATTTAGGATACCAATAATTTGATTGATCCTAATTTTGGACTATAGAAATTTGAAAATTGTTCTCAAAATTTGAAATTACAAATTTTGTCTAGAGTTCATAAAAGGAAAGTAGGCATGTGATGTATCTTCCGCTTGAGGTAATTTCGTAATTTAATATCATATTATTTTTTTAGACACTCGGGTATTGGATACTGGGTGCGGCTCTTATATATGTGATAATATAGGGTCTAAGGAACAGTAAAATACTTGTTTAAAAATTATTACTATATTTGATTTTAATAAAAAATATTCATTTCTATTTCTTGTTTAAATAGAAACGGATCCTATTTCATTTTAGGCAATCATTATTTTATCTAATTTGGAATAGAGTTCTTAATAAGACCAGAAGATTAAGTAATAATGTCTACGTGTTAGATATTTTCAATGAGACATTCAATAGCGAAACAAACAATAAACGTGCTTGAAAAAATAATCAATTAACCTCCTACTCGCAGAATTATCGTCTTGACTATATAAGCAAGAAACGCATAACCGAACTCCAAACGGTTGGTAGTTTGGAATCATTTAAATTACATTCATTTGATATATGTGAATCATGCTTTATGTGCAAGATGATTAAATCACCTTTTACTGGAAAGGATGAACTAATGGGAGAGTTACTTGGCCTTACACATACCGATGTATCTGGTCCAATGTTAACTCAAACACAAGGAGGTTGTAACTACTTCATTACCCTTTATCGATAATTCTTCATGATTGGGGTATTTGTATTTATTGAAATACAAATATAAGGTCTTTGAATGGTTCAAAGAATTCAGAATTGAAGTAGAGAAACAGCTTGACAAAAGTATTAGAACAATTCGATCCGATCGAGGTGGTGAATACTTAAGTCAAGGGTTTTAGAATTATTTAAAAGATAATAAAATATTGTCTAAAAGAACTCCACCGTATATACCAAAGCAACGGGGTATTAAGAGACGAAACTGAGCCTTATTGGACATGATTAGGTTAAAAATAAATTATGCAATTCTTTCAAATACATTTTAGGCAACGCACTCGAGACAATGGTTTACTTGTTAAATAGAGTCACGACCAAGATGGTCTCTGCTACTCCATACGAGATATGAAATAGTAAAACCTCAGTTATCTTACTTGAAGATATGAGATTGCACTACTTACATATAAAGAACTGTATCAGATCAGCTGGAAGCTAAATCTGATAAATATCTATTGGATACCCTAAGGAAACGAGGGGATACCAATTATATTTCCCCGTAGAACAAAAGCGTTTGTTTTACGTCAGACCGTATTCCTGAAAAAGCATCTCTTACATGAAACAGTGAGAGTTGAGTTAAAACTTTGTGAAGTTTAAGATATTCAAATAGACATTAATGAGACACCTAGTCATGAACCACAACCGATTAATCATAATGATGAGCTATCGGCTGAACCTATTGAGACACAACTTCTTCGTAGATCCAGTAGGACGTAATATTCCGGAGAAATATAGATTTCTCGTAAGTTAATCAAATTACGTATTACTCGTCGAGCATGAGTAAACTACTGATCATGAAGAGTTCTGAAAAGTTTAGAAAGGGATAAATGATTTACAACCATGAAGTCGGAAACGGATTTCATTAATGTCAAATTTAAAACTCAGTGGAATATCTGTTTTGATGAGGCAATCAAAGAGTTTGATTTCTCGCAAAATCTAACGAATCCTTTGTGTATAAAGAGATTAGTGGGAGTGCAAGCGTATTCCTGTAATTATATGTTAATAACATATTAATAATAGAAAATATATGTCTGTTCTACAGTCAGTCAAATTACGGTTAATCAAATGTTCTCCATAAAAGATATGAGAAAAGTAACCTAAATCCTCGAAATTAAGATGATAGAGATAAATCGAAAGGTTATTTAATCTTTCGCAGTTTACATAAATAGACAAGATGCTAAAAGGGATTTAGCATGCTTGAATCCAAGAAAGGTTCATCTTTCGAAATCTACGTGTCCACGGACAAAAGACGAGAAGATTTACATGAATACGATTTCTTATGCTTCAATAATTGAATCAATCATGTATGCTATGATGTATACGAGGCCCGACGTATCATGTGCTCTGAGTGTTACGAGCGGATACCAATCAGATCTAAGAATGGATTATTGGGCGGCTGTCAAGATAATTCTTAAAGTACTTGTGAAGAAATAAAAATTTGATCTTGGTACGTGGAGAAGATGATATAGTTACACGCGGACATACTGATGTCATCTACTAGACAGACTAGAATGATTTCGATCTCTGTCTGGGTACATATTCATTTAAATTATGACGCAATAAGTTGAAAGTGTTTCAAATAAGACAACATTGCAGCTTGTGAAGTAGCAAACGAAGCGGTTTGGATCAGAAAGTTCATTTTGAAATAGGATTGATTCCAACCATTGCGTTATTTGTTTACTGCGACAACAATGGAGCAATCGCACAGACGATGGAACCTAGGTCACCATCGATCCAAACACGTACTTTGGCAAAATCAATAGATCAAAAAGATCAACTATAGAAGAGAAATACGATTCGAGAAAAATCCCACCAAAAAGAACCTTGTGGATCCTTTAATCTCTACCTCAAAGTAATTTTGAGAAATAAATAGAGATGCATGGTATTGGATACCATGGCAATTGGCGTTAGGCCAAGTGGAAGTCTGTTAAATTTGAGAGGTGTCGTAAGGCAATCATCTTACGGTTATAATATTTATTGGATTAATAGCAATTCATTATTTGAGTACACATTCTATATGTGTTTGATTGGATCTTAAACTCAAATACTGAATGCCCGTAATACGATTTATAGCATTAGAGAATTTGCGATTGGATCACAACTCGTGAGCATCTCTATATGTGCAATTATGAATATATTAAAATTATCCCTAATCAAAGAATTGATGAACACGGATCTTATCGATTCTGTTGAGACTAACACGTTAGACTCCTTGGTAACCAAGCAGCCGATCTCACTGTTGGAGACACTCGATGTTGAGAGTTAAACGTAGATGCTAGTTAAAGGTAACTAGTTCATTAGAGTGACATGTCTTGACACTTCATATGATTTTATACATATGTCAATGAAGCTCTGTGCAGCTTAAGTGCGAGTTTCCTTTGACTTGCGGTATTCAAGTCATCTTGATCAAAGAGGCTTATACTTTGACATCTTAAACAAGAATCTACGAGGAGGTGTGGACCCAAGATGATTGTGTATAAGTCGAAGTGCCTGAAGGTGTTTGAATAGCCCACAAAGGATTCACTGCTCCTTGGAAAAGAAGACGTATACCTTGCGGCCACTTGTCAAGATTGTTACTAAAAGTCTTTTGCCAATGTATTACATGTTAAGAGTATAGTACTCTTGGACACATATACAAGTAACTTGAATCCACAGGACAAGAAAACAACTTGGGGTAGGTGTGACGTAGTCAGCCTAGTGGGGACTGACACATAAACCATGTCCTGAACCAAGCGAGTATAAGACGGTGAAAGAAACGAAACACGATTCAGTACAGCTGCTAAGGGGTTTAGAAGATGTTCTGGAATCAATCGTTAATTTTTCGATCAATTGGGGATCATGATGTACTAGTAGGTGCCACTCATGATCGTTCCCTAATTAATGGTTAATTACGAACGACCAACAAAACCGAAAACTTATTGGGTCACACACACAACAAGTTCTCGTAAGGACTTAAAATAAGTTTGAGAATTGTATTCTGAGAACGAGAGAAATAAAATCTGGTTGGACTAAACAAAGGACAATATAACGAAACTCATCTTACGAAGACGAAACGAACGAAACTGATTTCGTTTAAATCAGAAGGCGTTTGGTTAGTGAACCAAACGATTCGATTTTGAACCAAAATTGAACCAACTTGGTTTGGTTCATGATTGATGACATTTTGGCAGAACAGATGGTATGAAAAGCTTCGTCTTGAGAAGACGAATTGAACAAAACTGATTTGGATCAAATCGGAGGTCGTTTGGTATTAATCCAAGCAAACCAAGATTGAACCCGATCTGATTCGGTTTGCTACAGTGTGAACTCGTCTTAGGGTTTTCTGAGTTTTTTTTCTTTTCTCTGATTTTTTTCTCCCACCCGCGCCGCACAGTGCTTTCTCCATCGCGATAAAAGGAGGAAAGCAGGGCACGACATTTGGGACTTTTATCTTCCTCCTAGCGCCCGGTTGCTGCTCGCGGGAAACCCTACGGCGAGCGCTGCTGTTGCTTTCGGCGGGCGAGGAGGTGGTTCCCGACGACGCGTGTTGCTTCTTTCCGGAGCGACGGCATGTGCTGTTTCTTCCCGGAGCAACGATGCGTGTGGCTTCTTCCCCGAACGGCGACGCTGTGTTGTTTCTTCCCGAGCGGCGACATGCCTTGGTTTCTTCCCAAGCCGCGACACCATCCTTGTCAACGCGATTGTTGCTCGTTGCCGAGAGGAAGAGGCAGAATCCCTAGCATCTTGTCAGCGTCGCTCCTTCGCCTACCGCCGTCTTCTTCAGTGGTGAATGAACGGATTCAGCCAGTGAAGAATCGCGCGTGATAGCTGCCGAGCGCATCCTCTGTTTCCTCTGTTCCAGCCTTTACTTTCATCTGCCGGATTGAGGGTTTGCTGCCAGATTGGGTTCCTTTGATCTCTGGAGAAACCTTGCTGCTGGACACCAGTGGCTGGAGGAACCTTGCTGCCGGAGTTCATTGTTTGCCGGAGAAATCAGCGAGGTACTATGTTTTTCTTTGTTGCTGTGAAAACGCAGGAGACAATAGAGAAGGAGAAGATGTTGTGCCATCCCTGTTTTGGAAATGTTGGAGCGAAGGGAGAATGCTGTGGGTGTCGGATTGGATTAGATTGTCGTTGAAATTTTGTTTATTTGTCGGAAATTGTTTACAATCATAGAACAAATTATTTGAACGTTGTTAATCAATCCTGGTCATCTGACAATCATCCACCATCTTCCCGGAAGCTTGTGAAGCCTCCAGAGAATTATTCCATCATCATCGAAAAAGATTTTCGATCAATTGTCCGTTATCGGCGGTCAATAGTTGACCACCCAAAACTACATCGAGAATATGATTCTCGATGATAGTTAGAAAGCCCCGGAACGATCGCAACAAACGTTGTTGCATGATTTCCGAAATAAGACTTCTCTCGATTCGATCATCATCAATCATCGGCTAGTACCGAAGACGATGACGTAACTCGTGACTTCCAAAATTGTTCAGACGGAAGCTTGGCGTGGATCACCAGTAAAGGCGGGACTCCGACAAGGACCGTTCGATTGATTCAACACTGTTCAAACGTCATTCGCGAGGTACAATTTAGAATAATTTATTATTCTATAAATTTTAATTTTCTGTCATGCCTTGTATGCTGTTATTTCCTGTTTTGCATGCGTATATTGTATGATAATTAGCTGTAATTATTTGTATATTTTCGCTGTACATGTTTACGAAACGTGAGAACACGCGTATTATACCGAGACGATCCTAACATTTCTTTCAATCTTCTTCGTGTTGAATCCCCTCCGTCATGGAGTAGAACCTTAGATTCTAGGATGTAGGAGGAATCGAGGTGTATTGTGGATGATTGTAACTAT
>JAOBBC010241974.1:0-15871 GCA_025388495.1 Curcuma longa | reverse complement strand
TTGAGAGGCTCCAATTTCCAAACAGAGGTAAGAAAATTTTTGGTTATTCAAACGACAGAATAGGTTAGATAGATTAACAGAATAGGTTTGATAGAGTTTCCTCATTACCCATGGGACACATTAGGAACAAGCATAGAGTCATGGATGTGTTGGATAAAACTAGTATGGAAAAGGCTGTAGCATTCCCAAGTAGTTGCAGAAACACAACTCTTTACTGCAAGGTAACACAAAACCTTCCCCATGAATATATACATCCTCACAATGTTGGTTATTCAATAAGGGAATTGGCAAACTAATGCATCTACCCCACAGTTTACTTACCTATTCGCATTTTGAAGGAGATGATTGATACTACATTGTAATCTCTTATGATATCAACTTTATCAACTTGTGTTTCCATTCAGAAAATATGAAAACTGACACATGATTGTGGTTTTGCACCAGGCGCCATTAGTCCTAATTCCTAAGTGAAGTTTGATCGATAATCTATTTATCAACTATCATCTTTCCATTTGGTCCCTTAAATAAATGTTTCTCAAGTATCCTATGCTTGACAAACTTAGCCTCTGAGACCTCGCTCTGAAATTTTAGCACCTTGGTTCAGACCTTGAGCATTTTAGCTTGAACTTTCGACACTTTGCTCAAAGTTATAGGCACTTTGGCCAAAGTGAGGGTTGGAGCCGAGTCATGAGCTGGAATCCAACCCACTAATGACCTTAGAGTTAGAGAATCAAGCAACCTTAGTAGAGAGGTGGAAGTCTCAGCTCGGTGCTTCTCAACCTCAAAGTGTAATCACCGAGGGGTTCCCTCGAGCATTCCTCCCTAACTCCTTGCAATCCATCAAGCCAGACTTCATCTTTGTAGAAAGAACAAGAGGTTAGAAACATGAAAATAAAAGCAAGGAAAAGATGCACAGTGAACTCTGAGACTCTCGAAGATCTACAACTTTGAGGTCTGACTCACTAAGGTTCTATAAGAATGTAGATAAGATGGTCTTAGCCAATGGTAGTTGGCATCCACATGCCCATGGTGGTCAACTACATATGCTTTTTAAATCCTATAACAACCAAAACAACAACAAAGTCTTATCCCACTAGGTAGAGCTGACTATATGGATCCTTCTATATTATTGAGCTCTATCCTCTACTATATCATCATTTATATTTAAATAAATTTTATCTTATTTTATTATTGTTAATCAAGTCTTTTTTAGTCTTCCTCTTTTGATGTGTACATTTATCAAAGTTTCAGATTACCTAACTGGAGCATCTATTGGTCGTTTATAGACATGCTCGTATCATCTTAAACGCGTCTCTCAGAGTTTTCCGCCAATAGATGCAACCTTGACTTTTTCTTTAATGTTTTTATTTCTTATCTTGTCCATCCTTGTATGTTCGCACATCTACCTTAACATCCTCATCTCTGCAACTTTCATCTTCTGCACATGTGCTCAAGTCATAGCTTAACATTCAACTCTATATAACATAGCAGATCTAACCATCGTTTTATAAATTTTTTTTTTAGTGTTAGAGGTACTTTACGATCACAAAAAACACCTAATATTCTTATTTATTTCAACTATCCTACTTGTATTCTATATAAGACATCTCTCTCAATCCCTTCATCCTTTTGTAAAAATGATTTTAAATACTTAAAGCTCTCAATTATAGATAACTCATCATCTTTTATCTCAACAATTGTCTCATTACATCTAATATTACTAAATTTAAATTTCATATATTCTGTCTTTACTTTACTAAGCCTAAAACTTTTTACTTCTAGTATTTTCCGCCATGATTCGAGTTTAGCATTTACTGCTTAACGTGTTTCAATTATCAAAATAATATCATCTGCAAACAACAAATACGATAGTATCGTATTTTAAATGTGTCCAGTGAGTTCGTTTATGATTAGTGTAAAAAGATAGGGACTTAGAGTTGATCTTTGATGTAACTTTATTCTTATAGAAAATGTTTCAGTTAATCCGTTTGAAGTCTTCATTCTTGTCACGTCCTCATACATATCCTTAATTAGTTCAATGTATGTTATATTAACACCTCTCTTTTTTAAAATTCTCCGTATAATTTCTCTTGGGACTTTATCGTAAGTTTTTTTTAAGTTAACGAATATCATATGTAAGTCTTGCTTCTGTTCCCGATACTTTTCAATTACTTATGGAAAATATTTCGTTTAATCCGCTTGAAGTCTTCACTCTTGTCACATCCTCATACATATCCTTAATTAGTTCAATATATATTATATTAACACTTCTCTTTTTTAAAATTCTTTGTATAATTTCCCTTGGGACTTTATCGTACGTTTTTTCTAAGTTAATGAATATCATATATAAGTCTTGCTTCTGTTCCCGATACTTTTCAATTACTTGCTTCCGTTGTCAACTTTCTAAGCATAAATCCAAATTGATTTTCAGTCACTGTAGTCTCCTACCTTAGTCTTTTTTTATTATTCTTTCTCAAAGTTTCATGGTATGACTCGTTAGTTCAATACCCCTATAATTTGCATAATTTGTACATCTCCATTGTTCTTATTTAAGGAAATTAGAGTATTTACCCTCGATTAAACATTTTTTTCATTTCAATATCAAATTGAATAACTTTATAAGTCATTTTATATCTCTATCGGAATATCATCAGGTCCAACTACTTTATCATTTTGCATCCCATTTAATTCTTGTTGTACTTCTGAAGTTTGAATTCTATAATAAAAATTTAAATTTTTATATTTATTTGACCTACTAAAATTACCTAAGTTGTTCACCTAAAGCTTCATTAAAAAGTTAATGAAAATCCTTCTTTCATCGCACTTTTATTTTCTCATCATTCAATAGTATCATATTACATTCATTTTTAATATATCTTATTTAGATAATATTTCTTGTCTGTCTTTTTCTCACTTTAGCCATTCTGTAAATATCTTTTATCTCTTCTTGTGTATCCAATTTTTTGATACAAGCGTTCATAGGTTTCATTGTTTGTTTCATTCACTGCTTTCTTGACTATTGTATACTTGTAAAGTTTTCATCGTTTTTATAAGTATATAATACTTTATAGGTTGTTTGTTTTCCTTTCATTTTCTCCTGTATTTTCTCATTCCACCACCAAGATTCTTTACTTGGTGGTGCAAGACCCGTTGACTCACCGAATACACTCTTGATTACTATTTCATTTTTGGATAAGTAGAAGTTGTATACCATGTATAAACATGTATAAAATGAGGCTTTAGGGGTTATGTTTGATAAACTACCAGATTTGAGTAAACGCCTAAAGACCTATATATATATGAAACTGCACACTCCTGTATATTGTCTCAACATCTAATTGTTCCTCACAAAAAACAACTACGGTTATGTGCCCTCCATACATAGTGATGACAAGGGCAAGTGATCGGCCTTTGTCAACGTCTTGCTCCTACGGTAATGCTAACCAAAAACTCCAAGCGTCCAACAATATGAAGACATCTTCGGGTGCATATGAAGCCAGCCTCGAATCCTCCGCCATAGCTCTACAATAGGGAGCATTAGAAGAACAGATGCTCTTGTTTCTCAAGCGTCTCTCTACAAAAAGCGCACAGTCGATCCTCTTGATAATCCTATCTATCTCTAGTGGGAAGTCTCCGCAATACCAACATTTGCAGTAAATGCTTGCCATGTTCAAAGATCTCTATGACTCAAGTAGGTGTGAAGAACCCATTTGATCTAAAGTACGTCCTCCTCCTGAATCCACCATAAAACCTTGGCTAGGAGAGCCAAGTTCCACGTCCGTAAGTCCTTGAATCCTAGGCCTCCCTCGTCCTTTGGCCGACATATATTTATCCAAGACACCAGGGGGTGCTTGGACGTCCACATGAAAGAATGATATATACTATAAATGCAATCGATGATGCCCTGAGGTATCGGTAGAATAAATAGCTAGAAGCGCTCGATCCCCTGAAGTACTGGCATAATGAGTTGCGCCTTATCTTCTTCCGCTAAGCATTGATCCGCCTGATCAGTGAATCAAGTAGGGTGAATAGTTAGAAAAGCCCATGTCATATTCGAGTCGTCATGTATTTCTCTTAATACTTGTTCTCCTACGTTTTTCTTAAACATGTTTTATTTTTCATTCTTTAACTTTCATTATTTAATTTTAGGAGTCATGCACATTTGCCTTTTATTGATATTATATTTGAGGCGTATATATAACACTACTAATATATGTTGGATAGGTTTCTCCAAGGATGACTTCACAATCTTTACAAATCTATCATTCTTCTTAATTATAAGAAAGTCAATTTGTAATTTATTATTCTCATTTTTGAATGTGCAAAGTGTTTTTTTCTTGAAAAATATATTTGCTAGTATAAGGTCATATGCTATTATAAAATATAATATAGTTTTCCCTTTTTCATTTCTTATTCTAAATCCATAACCCTCCTGCACCCTATCAAACTCCTCATTTTTCACTGCAACATGCCTATTTAGATCTCCTATTAAACTCATTTCATTTAGCGGAATATTTTGTAATACTTCATCTAGGTCGTCTCAAAACTTAGATTTGATATTTTTATCTAATCTACGTGAGGTGCATATATACTAATTACATTAATAGTTTCTTTTGCTATCATTACCTTGAGAGCTATAATCTTATTCATCCTTTAGTGAACAATCTACAACAACACCTACTCTATTTCTAATTTTACTCCTTGTGTATCATAACTTAAAATTTGAATCCTCTATCATTTTTACCTTCTCTCCTATCTATTTTGTCTCTTGTACATATAGAATATTAATTCTTCATTTAATAATCGTATCTATTATCTCCATGACTTTACTAGTGAGCATTCTTGAATTTCATGTTCTAAATCTTGGACAGTTAGTTTTCCTATAATATTTATTTTTAGCCAACCTATAGTGTGAGAACTCATATATTTAACACCAAGGTTTAAAATATCGAGTCGTGCCGAGGTTTCGGTTGTAGACAAGAATGATACAGTTTCGGTATCGTATCATACCGTGCTAGTATAATTTTGATATTTTTAAAATATAAAATATATTAACTAAAATAAAAAAGTTAATCTAAATATTTAAAAATAAAAAAATAAAATAAAATATTTTTTAAAAACATAATAAGATAATTTTATGAGATTTTAATTAAGTCTATTTAAATTATCCCAATTATAATTAGGAGTTGATTATTAAAATCTAAGTTTTAAAAAACAAACCAATTCTGCGACCGCAATTGGGCACGCGCAACTGGGGCACGCACGACCACGCGGTGCCTTCGGAGGCGTCGCTGGACTTGGGTGATGCCTCCGGACGATATCTCAATCGGAACACTGGTGCCGGTGCCGGTTCGCTGGTGGAACGAAAATTTTCATTGGTATCGAACGAAAATATTCGTTGGTATCGAACGAAACAACTCGATATTTTAATCCTTGTTTAACATTACTCTCAAGTTCTCATTGAGATGTAGTGGTTTTTGCCGATAAGTTACAGTAGGATCCTGCAATGTGAAATTTTGCATATTTAATGTTCCACGAGTTCTTATGGAGATGTAGAAGTCTTTTGTCGAGGCATTACAATCGGATCTTGCAAAGCGTTCCTTCTGGAGAATAATCTAACATTAGCACAATAGTTTGATGGATATATTCATAGAATATTTACTTGAAAGTCCACGTGACTGACAACTTAACGCGTAACTCTTGCCCTTTTTCATCCAAGCTTGGGACTGACATTGGCTATATTTTATAAATCCTAACTTTAAAAATATCTTATCTAAATCATGCACAAATGAGATAGAAACTAAAAGTGTCAAAAATGAGACAGATGGGAGAGAGAAACTAGAAAAAAAATTCATATTTCTCTTTTGTCTCTCTTTTTTAAAGATATTGACTTTTTTTCTTCACGTGTATTCATTTTTTTTTTCTATTACTCTTTTTAAACAATTCTTACTCCTTTTTTTAAAAAATAGGTTGCGCTTCTTGCCTATGTTGGTTTATTAGAACTTGGCAAATTTTGTAGGGAAGAGGTGAAGGGAGAAGTTCAACAGCAAAATACTTCTATTGTGTGGTGTAGTGTGTTGTCGAACTCCATATGAAGTAGATGTTTGAAAAAGATAAAATAAAAATGGGAACGGGGTGGAAAATGAAGATGGGATAAATGAGGATGGAAGGAACGAAGGAAAGACTTCAGGTTTCCATATTGGTAAACTGAGAGGTAAGGGTGGAAGTAGGGAGTGGTGTTGTGTCATTATCTCGTGGCCTCCTCTTAAGGGAATTGCAAAAAAAAAGATGCTAATCCTATTAAGAAATCCTAATTTGTAGTAGTTAAAGAGGTATAAATATATTGTATTCTTGTTTCGTTGTTCACACAAAACTACCTCATATACATATATATATATATATATAGGAATCAAATATGACATCTTATAACTAAATCCCAATGCAGGGATCCAAATTTGTTCAACATCTAATTGCCACTGTTAGTTTTAATAACTTAACAACGTCAAATGCATAGAGGAAAGGAAGGTTGAGTTGTTGTTGCTTACGTGAAGCTCAACTTAAATTGCCGAGCCTCGCTGATTTGTGAGATTTCTTGGAAATTCAATAGTTATTTGACTTTGCTATTGCTAACTATGCTGAATGCCTCATGTTTGCCTATCTTAACACAATGCCAATCAAAAGTTTAATGCTGATTGAGGAAGAAATGCATCGCTCGATCAATAATGCCTCAAAATCTCCCTACTATAAATTTGATTTAGATGTGTTGAGATCTCAACTAAACCCTATATTGTAGAATATTAAGCAATGATGTAATTAAATGACTATGTTATATTTAATTTATACTAACAAATATGATTGTATTATTCATCGTTTGAAATTTCGTACAATGTCAGTTGACACGGTCGAGTCAATTTGTTCCTATAAATTATTGAAACTCAATAATACTTGACATAAGGAGTTTAAATTGTATTGTTGTGTCATTCATGTTGATCAGTATCGTATTATGTTGATATTCGACGCCCCTTAGCATGCTACAATAACAAGATGAATTAAAATAATATTTTGTGAATTTCTACATGGGATACCCTCTAAATTTAACTATATAGTTGGGTTCTCTTCTTCCTTTTCTTCTTCATTTCCTTCTTTATCCTCCAATTCAACATTGGTACTATATGTAGGAACACCAACACGGTACCAAGATGGGAATGTTCTAACTAAAAGATATTGGAAATTTTACATGGTTCAAGATTTTGAACATTAGAATTATTCTTTACAAGCTATTTGTTCCTTCAGTTTAACAAATGTGTCAATTATACAGATATGATTCATACATAGATTTTTTATTTTTATTATCATTTTTATTCGAAAGGGCAGCCTTAACACAATGATAAAGTTGTTGTCGTGTGATCTTGTGGTCATGGTTCGAGTCGTGAAAATAACCTCTTGCAATGCAAGATAAGACAAGACTGCTTACAATAAACCCAATGTGATCTGACCCTTTCCCAGGATCCCGTATTGATGGGAACTTCATGCACCGGACTACTCTTTATTATCGTTTTTTATTCAATAATTGATTTTGACAACCATGGTATTTTGAGAAGTTATTTTTAATACAAAGAAGTTGGGTTAAAGGACTTGTGAAATGTGACCATTCTTATTTATCATGCATTAATTCTACTAAAAACTTATGCCCAGTTACTTTTTTTTTAATGAAATTAACACCTTAGGTGGACAATTTATTCTTGTTTTCAATCTATGGCATTTTCAAACCAATTATAATTTTTATTCTAATTTTCTAAGCTTGAAACTAATCTAAATTAAAATTAGCCACCAATCTAAGCTAAAATTTTCCGTTTGATTATGTAAAATTCAATAGCATAGGAGGATTCACTTAGCTGACTCCGCTTAATGGGATAAAGGGTTGTTGTTGTTCTTATTGTTATATTAGGTGAAATCCAAATAATCTAAAATTAATATATCTATCATACTCTTACTTATTAGTGTAGCATATATTGAAACAATCCTAGAAAAAACTTATGACAAAATCCCAAAGAAAATTATGTGGAGAATTCTATAAAAGAAACGTGTTAGTACAGTGTATATTGAAATAATTAAGGATATATAAGAATGAAGACTCTAGAGGATTAACCAAAGTATTTCATCTAAAAATAGAGTTACATTAAGAATCAACTCTAAGTTCATATCTTCTTTACATTAATAATGGATGAACTCACTGGATACATCTAAGACACGTTAGCATAGTGCATGTTAATTGTTGATGATATATTTTGATTAATGAGACATATGAAAAAGTAAAGGTTAAGCTTGAATCTTGATGGGAGACACTGGAAATTAAAGGTTTTAGGCTTAGTATAACAACGACATAATATATGAATTTAAGTTTAGTAGTAGACGTAGCAAGACAATTGTAAAGGTAGGAAATGATGAGCTATCAGTAACTGAAAGTTTTAAGTATAGAGGTTGCTAGAGATGCTTTACATAGGGTACAAACAATATGATTGAAATGGAAGAGGGTGTTTGATATTCTTTGTGATTGTAAGGTACCTCTAAATCTTAAAGGAAAGTTTTATAAAACAACAGTTAGACCTATTATATTATATGAGACTAATTGTCAGCTATAAGGCTAGCACACATTAAAAAAATAAGAGTCTCAGAGATGAGGACATTAAAGTGGGTGCAGATATACGAGAATGAACAGAATAAGAAATGAGACCATTAGAGAGAAAATCAAAGACCAATAAATACTCCATTTAGACGATGTGGGACCATAACAAATACACACATTAAGGAGGGAGACCAAAGAAGAAACATGACAAAAATTTATTTAAATATATATATGAGAATATAATAGGGGATCGAGCCTAATGACATAGGAGGATCTATATAGTTAATCTCACTTAGTGGGATAAAGACTTCGATATTGTTGTACTCTTGTTAGCTTTAAACTTCAAAAAATTGGAAGAAATCCATGGCTTCCTTTAATCACTTATAAACATATGCATATAATCTCTATGTGAATTGGGTGACAACCCATGCTGTCCGCAATGGGCGGTTTTTATCGTTTTAGCACGGGATCGATACCCTTCCGGAATGGATGGGTCAACAGCTATGTAAGAATCCTATGTTTGTGTGCATCCTCACGTGCCTACTATCGACATAGAGCATGACAGAAGGAATGTCAAACATGGGAAACTTTTATTGATTATGAGAAATCAAAAGGGCATGCTATTAATGCTCTAAAACTTACATGGTAGCAACATACATCAATCAAAAATTAGTAGCAGCAAGGGCAAGCGACAACTCGTCGAACAAGTAAGATTTTGATGTATTTGCTATTTGGAGTCTTAAAGGAGAGAGGAGAGGAGAGGAGAGGAGAGATGGTCGACCAGTCAGCAATTGTTTATGGTCATCTATAAAATCACGACCGTCAGTCAAATTGCAATCAGCAATGCTCGAGGAGGAATCACAAGGGAAATTTTGGAGGAGAAAAGAGATTACGGATTCCAGGAAATTTTTTTAATATAACAATTTTATTTGAAAATTTTTAAATTAAAATCATTAATTTATAATAGTGTTATAAATATATTACTCTTACAAAATGTTATAAGATATATATCCATTATATAAACGAGTAATTAATAGTGTTATAAACTCTTTATACATTTATATATTAATTAATTATATATATTTATTATATCTTATATGGATGGTAAAAAAAATATACATATATATATATTAAATTGTAACTATACAAATATATATTATATAAGTTAATAATTAATTAACTAAACTGATAATTAATAATTATTTATATAAATTTATATTTTGGTTATTGTTTTTTATATCAAATAAAAATATATAAATAAGTTAAAGTAAAAAATAAAAAATATTTGAATTAAAAAATTTAAACTCGTATTGTAATTTATTCAATTTGGAATCAATTAAACCTTAAATTAATTTTTATTTTTAAAAAATAATTTTATTTTTAAAAAATAATTTTATTTTTAAAAAATAAATTCAAATTTTATAACAAATAATTTTAACATTTAAAAAAAATAAAATTTGAAATAATTTTAAAAATTAATTAATAAATTTGAAATTTTTGATCAGTTATACTATAACTATATATATACTATATAATTAATAATTAGTTAACTATACTGATAATTAATTAATATAATTATGATATATAAATTTATATTTTTGTTATTATTTTATACCAAATAAAAAAATGTAAATATGTTTGTAAAAAAATTAAAAAATATTTGAATTAAAAATTTTAAACTTGTATTTGAATTAATTCAAATTCGTATCAATCAAATCTTAAATTAATTTTGTTTTTCTAAAAAATTTAAATTTTAAAAAATATTTTAAAATTTTGAAATAATTTTAAAATTTTTGATTCATTAATTTGTTTTTTAAAATGTATTACTTTGAATATTTTAAATAAATTCTCAAATTATAATTTTAATGTTTAAATTAAATTTTTTAAAAATGATCTTATTAATATATTTAAAAATAGTTTTAAGTCGGGGGCATATGTTTATCCTTATCGTGGGCATATAACAATTTTGATTCTAGTGGTGCCAGTTTAAGTCCAACTTTCAGTAGTGAATCGAGGCATGTTAATGGACCAATATTAATATTACATGTCATGGGATAATTATTTGATTTGAGTGTTGAAAAACAGTGGGGTTGATCTAACGAGGATTTTGCAAGAACTAATGCTTTCATCCGATTCACAATACGTTTTGGTATTAGTAAAGTAGCAATTCTAATTTAAGTTACTGATATATTGATTTTCATTAAAGAGAAATATATTTATTTGCTTTTGTCTAATAATCTTAAGTTATTCAATAGTTGAAAAGTTATATAAAGTCAATATAGAAAGTATTTTTTAAAATAAAAATATAGAGAGTAAACACATATTTATCTAAGAATTATTATATATACTAAAGAATTCTACCGAGATAAAGAGAAAGAACTTAAAGAATTCTGCTGAGAGAAAAAAAGAACTGGAATGAAAAATTTCTCGAATTCTTGATATATTAAATCTGTCCATGAGGATCATTACTCATTTATATACTTCTTCCATACTTATTTATGGAATGAAATACAATCAAATATGTTCGGCCTAAATTTAACTATCCATATTTTCAATATATTCTACACTCCCCTTAAGTTGGGTTGTACATTTTGGACATGCCCAACTTGTCACATAGTTTTTCGAAGTTGATCCTTGGGAGAGCTTTTGTAAGTATATTTGCGATTTGATGTCGTGAAGGAATATACGTGAGTTCCACAGATCCTTTTGCCACGTTTTCTGAAATAAAATGTGTCAATTTCTGTATTTCGTTCTATCATGGTGAACAGGATTCTTTGCAATGTTGATGGCTGCTAAATTATCACATTGTAGATTAGCAGCTTCATCTGTGACTATTCCAATTTCTTGTAGAATTCTGCTAATCCATATACCTTCATAAATTTCAAGTCCAAGAGCTCTACTCCTAAATTCTGCTTCAACACTGCTTCTTGCAACCATAGATTGCTTTTTTACTTCTCCATGTTATTAAATTACCCTAGACATACGTACAGTAGCCCAAGGTCGATCATCTATCTGTAAGATCCCTAGCCCAGTCTGCATCTGAGCACACATATATATCTCGATCTTTGTTCTTTCGAAATAGTAACCCTTTGCCTGGAGTACTCTTGAGGTATCTCAAGATTCTGTAGACAAAGTTCATGTTTTGTAAGACTATTCATAAATTGACTTACCACACTGACGGGAAACTCGATATTAGGTCTTGTGTGGGATAGATAGATGAGGCATCCTACAAGTTGTTGATATCTCCCCCTGTCTACTGGTGCATAGTCCTTTCCAGAACCAATGTTATTGGAAGCATTTATCGAAGTATCCACAAGCTTACACCCAAGTGTGCATGTTTCTTTTAGTAGGTCCAACATGTATTTCCGCTATGATAAGAATATTCCATATTTCGATCAAGCCAGTTCCATGCCAAGGAAGAATTTTGGATTCTTGAGATCTTTTATATCAAATTCCCGAGTGAGGAGCCTCTTTAGATTTGTGATTCCTTTCTCTACCATTGGTGATGATGATATCATCGACATAGACAATAAGAATAGTGATCTGCCTTTCAGGAGAGATTTTCACAAATAAGGTGCGATCTGCTTGACACTGAGTGCATCTATGCTTTGTCACAGAAGTAGCTAACTTGTCAAACCATGTCCTGGGAGATTGCTTAAGACCATATAATGACTTGTGAAACTTGCATACCTTGTTATGGGTGTCAAGGCCGGTGGGAATTTCCATATAAATTTCTTTTTCGTCACCATTTAAAAAGGCGTTTTTGACATCCAGTTGGTGTAAATATCAATCCTTGTTTGCAACCAGAGAGAATAAGATTCTGATAGTGTTGAGCTTAGCGACTGGAACAAAGATTTCTTGGTAATCGATGCCATAGGATTGTGAGAATCCTTTGCTACAAGACCTGCTTTTAGTCTTTCAACTGTACCATCAACTTTGTGTTTGGCTTTAAAAATCCATTTGCATCCAATTGCTTTCTTTCCCTTTGGTAGTTTATAAACAAACCATGTACCATTCTTTTGTAAGGCGTTTACTTAACAACTTTTCTCCATTTAAGGTGTTTGAGAGCTTTATCAATGGGGGTTGGAACCTGAATATTATCAAAGGCGGCAATACATGCCCAATAATTTGGGGGTAGTCCTTCATAAGAAATAAAATTGGAGATGGGATGAATCGTGCAGGATCTAACTCCCTTCCTTACAACAAGTAGAATGCCAAGGTTATTATCCACAAGTGAAGTAGATTTATGATTGGATATTGTACCTGAGTGAATGTCTGTGGGAGCTGGATCCGATTCTAACTCTTGAACTATTGTTGTCTTTTGTCTTGTGTATATACGAAATTGCTTCACTGTGGGAGGAGGAGATGCAGGAATGGGATGTGACATAAGGGGATTGGATAGAGGATGAATGATGTCGGGGTCTAGTCCGAAACAATGTAATGGATGATGATATTCACTCATATTCTCCCCCTGAATATCAAAACTGGAGTAGTATGACTATTGTTCAAAGAAAGTGACATCCACGCGTTGTAGGTTTTCTTGGTGACATGTGAGTAGCATTTGTATCCTTTTTGGAATGGTGAGTAGTTAAGAAAAATAGATTTGGTGGATCTTGGATCAAGTTTACCACGATTGTGATGGTGGATGTAAACAAATGATGTACAATTAAATACTTTTGCAGGAATGTTTTGAGAGATTTCCTTAGTGTGGGAGTATGATTTGACGAGAAGTTAAACCAGACTATGGAGATTGAGAACTTGAGAGGGCATTTGATTGACGAGATAGGTGGTTGTGAAGACAAAATCACCCCAAAAAAATTTTAGTACGTTAGAAGAGAACATGAGTGAGCGAGCTACCTCGAGAAGATGCCTGTTCTTGCATTTGGCAATCCCATTTTGTTGAGGAGTGTCAGTACAAAATCTGAGGTGAATGATGCCTTTTGAGAATAGAAAAGCGCAAAGATTCAAGGCAAAGTATTCCTTGACATTGTCAGTTTTAAGTGCCTGAATAGATGTCTGAAATTGGATTTGAATCATAGTATAGAACTGTTTAATGATTCACTGTAGATTTATCTTTCATTAGAAACAACCAAGTTAGGCGAGTATGATCATCAACAAATGAAACGAACCAACGATTTCCTGTAAGAGTTTTAATATGAGACGGTCCCCAAGCGTCACTCAGAATGAGTGAATAGGGTGTAGATGGTTTGTGACTTAAGCTTGGAAAGGATACTCATATATGTTTAGAAAGTTGACAGAACTCACACCGAAAGGAACTGACATCTTCATTAAGAAATAAGTTTGGAAATAGTTTTGCAAGATAAATAAAATTTGAATGACCAAGACAAGTGCCATAACATGATTTTGGCATATTTATTGTTGAAAGAGATAGAGTGGTAGCTAGCTAAATTTTTGCAGTGAGGCGAAGTCCAATGAATAACGTAGAGTTTGGAGCATGATTTAGCATTGCTAATCGTCTTCCCTATTTTCGTATCTTGAAATTCACACAATTTAGGAGAAAATTTAGTAAGACACTTTAAATTATGAGTCAGCTTTCCTATGGATAATAAACTGTGGTCCAATGTAGTAACATGAAAGATTGTTTTCAAGTATATTTTGGCGTTATCATTACGGAACAACACTGATGATTTTTGCGATAGACCCACACGAATAGGGGAATTGTCTTGGCATGGAACATAATTATGAAAGAGGGATATATCACTTGTCATGTGATCTGATGCGCCCTAATCAATAATCCATCGTCTGAAAGACCCGTTTATATTTAAGGTATTAGGGAAAATACCTCCATTATGGGTTGATATGTCTTTTGATTTCTTTTTTGTTGTAGCTAATGGGCGAGAACAAGACTGTGGTCACCGAGAGTTTGCTATGCTTTGAAGAAAGAGATAGCTGATGACTTACTGTGCCGGAAGTAGCATTTGTGACAGAATAGATTCAATGGTAGATTAATGCTCTGATACCATGAAGAATTCTGCAAAGAAAAAGAGAAAGAACTTAAAGAATTCTGTCGAGAGAAAGATAAAGAATTGGAATGAAGAATTTCTCAAATTCTTGATATATTAAATCTTTACATGAGGATCATTGCTTATTTATACACTTCTTCCCTACTTATTTATGGAATGAAATACAATCAAATCAAATAAAATCTGATCTGCCTAAATAAATAAAATTTGATTTGCCTAAATTAAACTATCCATATTTACAATATATTCTACATATATAGATACTATATACATTATATTAATAATTCAAAACTATCATACTATCATCTCTTTACCGTGTAATATAAAATTGATGTCATCTACATTTGTAAACCAGATTGACAATTTTAAATTTTGTTTAAATACAAAATATACATTAAAATGTACATTAAATTACAAGAAGAATTTGAAGTTGAGAGAATTTGATTTTACTGTAGATCTATATAAATATAACATAAGCAATATCCATAATCATTAAATCTCTAAATTTGTGACAATTTGAAGCCAAAAAAACCATCTTTATGACATGCAAGTTATTTCAAACTTCAAGTGATTAAGATTATTTTATTACATGAAACAAAATAAAAGTATAAAATTTTGAAATTATACCTTACTATAACTGTTGCAAAATTTAATAGATATCAAATATCTAAAGAGAAAATATTGAATATGAAAATATAAAATCATAATTGAGCATTTATAACAATCAAATATTAATAAAAATACTTTTTTAATTAATATACACTAATATTTAAAAAGGGAAAAATACCAAATCTGTATCAATACGCATGAGATGATACCAAAATCTTATCTTTCTGGTCCTGAACCAAAATTTTGATACAACCCAAAATTTTAAACCTTGTTCTATGTTACCTGCATTTTCCACGTAATAGTTCAAAAACAAATAAAAAGTAGTGTGCACATGCATGATTAAAATAGTGTACAAGGGTAAGCAAACTGGACACAATTTTTTTGGAAAATTACTGAATCGAGAATAAATTGAAAAAAATGAGAAAATGAAATTGTTATTTGGTTTAGTTTCATCTAGTTTGATTTGGGTTAAATTTCATAAGCACTAGATCTTTCATTCATCAGGTTTTTGAAATGGTAGCTTGTCAAACTCAAGGAACCTATGTAACACCTAGGTTTAGTCCCACATTTAATTATCGGAGAAATAAGTTTCTCATGTTCTAGTAACTTTTGCCTAGTGCTATTAACATTGCCCATGTGGTTCTATGCCATA
>JAOBBC010241530.1:0-15903 GCA_025388495.1 Curcuma longa | reverse complement strand
TACGAACTGTATTGACCAAATACAGTAAAATCACCCACCTGATGTATCGAAGATCAAAACTAGAACCCCCAGAACCCTCGTATATATCAAACTCCAAATATCACTCAGGGTCCTGCAAATACAATGATAATATCCTAAATATCCTGATGTATCAAGAAACCCCAAATGGAATCTAAGTTATTTTAATCTATTCCATTAAACTAACTTGGGTTAGACTAATCTACCCATTAGATCTCTATTAACAGAATTTAACTAATTAATTAATAATATAAATCAATTAATTACTTAATCGTATTAACCCATTTAATCTCAGGTTTAAATCAACCCAAGCTAATCAACAACCTTTAACCAACTTAATCCTGATGGATTAGATCCAAACTAAGATTAACAATCACTTAGTTGATCTTAGGTTAATAAACAATTTAAATGGGTATTAATCCCTAACCATACTATATATCTCATTCATATCATGGATCTTAACTTAACAACCCCATTTAACTAAATCAAACTTTAATCATGAGTCTAACAGTAACTCATAAACTCTAATAGATTCAAAAGAAATCTGATTAACATAAACTTAACCTAACAGAACAGATCCATACAAATTCCTATAATCTGATCGATGCTTAATCAAATTCAAGGAAGAACTCACCTCCAATAGAACTGATTATGCACTAGCCCTCCTTGATCAGTACTAACTCAATTCTTCTCAGCTCCAGAATCAATTCCAGCTCATGTTTCAATCTTCCTTCTCTATTCAAAATCCAACATTACCGATCAAGCCACTCAACTTGTTGCTAACCAAGCAAATCAAATCAGAGTCCAGAATTTACCTTAAATCTCTTACCTAATAGTTCCGATTTCCCCTTCTTCTTCTTCACTCGTGACCGGATCCAAGAAATCAGTTCCGATCCAAATCAAACTTTAATCTCCGAGCACAGATTTGAAATTAACTTGAATCAGAACAGAAATCTCGAAGCAAGGAACCTAGGAACCCAAGATCTGAACCGATCTTACCTTCAATCCTTGCCCTAGCCCTAGCTCAACCTGAGCAAGCTGCCGGTCTGGAATCGAGATCTCCTCTCGACCTCAATCAAGAAATTTCCAACAAGCTTGATTTCGTATCAAGCTGTGAAGAGATCAAAGTTTGGAATCCGGAGAGATCTAAAGAAAACCCTAAAAGACGAACATCCACTTACCCGATCTTCTTTTTGGATTCGTCGACGAACTCACAGCTCAGATCCACCACTAAAGCTTAATTGGGTTGCATTTAACCGGTTTAAAGCTTAATTTTATTTAGGGTAAATTTACAAATTACCCCTAAATGTTCGGTATTTTACACCTAGAGCCGTCGATTTGCCTCCTTAAAGTCATCGTTCTCTCTCTTCTCTCATGTTGTCTCCTTGATTTGGTTTGTACCAAATGGAAAGGCAACTTGTGTTAGTACCGATGGAATCAAAATATCTCCACAATGGTATGATATTGTCCATTTTGGACCTAAGCCCTTATGGTTTTGTTCTTGGATTCTAACCAAAAGGCCTCATACCAATGGAGATATCTTCCATCCTTTTAAACTCATGATCTTTTCCATGTATTTTAGATGTGGGACTATGCATGTTTGCACCCTTACAACCCAACAATCTCCCCCTCAAACAAAGGACGACAGGCCCCCCTCAAACAAAAAGCCTCCATTTGATGTTTGAATCCTCGACCCACCAAGACTTTCTACCCCTCGATCCACCTGACCTACTAGGATTTTCATGTCTAGCCGCAATTAGGACTTTCTACCCCTCGATCCACCCGACCTACTAGGATTTCCTTCCCCTTGGTTCACTTGACCTATTAGGACTTCCTGCCTAGCCGCAACTAGGACTTTCTACCTGGTATCTAGTCCTCTTGATTTAGACACGGGAGTACCCACTTCCTTTGTTTTAAGGTTAACCCACATGGTTAGATCTAGATCATGGCTCTTCCGGCGATTAGTCCGATGAAGAGTGATCTCGCTCTGATACCACTTGTCAGTACCGATGGAATCAAAATATCTCCACAATGGTATGATATTGTCCACTTTGGGCCTAAGCCCTCATGGTTTTGTTCTTAGACTCTAACCAAAAGGCCTCATAGCAATGGAAATATCTTCCATTATTTTAAATCCATGATCTTTTCTATATATTTTAGATGTGGGACTATGTTTGCACCCTTATAACCCAACAACTTGTAGCTTGCAAAGTCATCTTGAAAATATCTTAGCATGGATACTAATAGATGAAAGTCTTATGAAGGGAAGTAGGCTTGTTCTTGATAGAACTAATTGCCACGGGAGCATAATATGAACTTGCCAAGGTTCATATGTATCTTGATAAAGTCATGCACAATTTCATACATATATTTAATATGAATATAATCTTAACTTAAAGTATTTGCTCAAACATAAAAAGTCATCATCTATCCAAATCTCAAAAGGAATGATTGCATTAACAAATGACACTAACAACTATGACTAACTTTAACTTATGAAAATTGAGAAAAAATAGTTTTAAATGATATTAAATGTTGAGAGGCAAATAATAGATTAAATTGTTAGAAAACTTGATTAGCATTTAATGTATGCAAGGACTAAAGGACCATCCAAGAAGTTATTTTTAATATAATAACAATGACTTAATTAATCTTAATATTATTATTCAAAGACCTTGCATAAAAATAAAAGGAGAAATAAGTTTCTTTTCGAAATTCCAAGTAGTTAGGATCTACATGGCCTAATGGTGATGTTTTCATTTTAGATTTATAGTTTTAGATTTAACTTGAACTCTTTCTCCACGTTTTTTTTAGCAAAGTTTCCATAACATTTTTGCAGTGGCGGGACTATTTGATTCGTTAACACTTTTGATTTTTAAATATATTTTAATATATAAATAAAAGATCTTATATCTAAAACATAAATTAGATATTTAATTTAGAAAAATTAGAAGATTGGAGAGAATGAGAATCCAATATAATTTTAAGGATTGAAGTAAGTTTTTGGAAATCAGCTTTGACCTGAGTTTACTTCTGAGCTTGGTTCAACTATTTCTGTTTACTCCTTTTATGCTTCCTTAGTCTTACTTCCAGCTCCTGATTCCTGCAAGATTAACATATACAAGCAAATAAGCAACTTACATCTATGTGTAGTCCGTCTAATCTACTAGGCTTACCTTATAGGTCCAATCTACTGGCTTACTCATGCCTAACTTCTAGTTAGGATCAGTCACTTCCATAGGTAGATTTCCCACCTACCAAACATCCTATTTGGACTTTCTCTTGCCTAACCTTTAGCTAGGACTAGTCACTTTTGTAGGTAGACTTCTCACCTGCCAAACATCCGATCATCCTTGACCTGCTTGGACTTTCTCTTGCCCAACCTCCAGTTAGGACTTCCTTACCCAGCTTCACTCACCACGACTTTGTGCGTAGCCTCCGACCAGGACTTTCTTCCTCAATCCTCCAGATCAGGACTTCCTCTGCCTAGCCTCCAACTAGAACTTTCCCTGCCTTGTCTCTAACTAGGACTTTCCCTGCCTAGCCTTCAACTAGGACTTTCCCTACCTAGCCTCCAACTAGAACTTTCTTCGCCTAGCCTTAACTAGGACTTCTCCTTGCCCGATTTAACCAACTTGGACTTCTCGCTAGTCTTCTGGTCAAACTAATCTGACAAGACTTCACTTATATCCAAACATTAGGTCCTATTTAGATCACTCCTTAGTCAAACAGACTAAACCTAGGTGTATTGTCAAATACTGAAACTTTAGGGTCAGACTAGTTCTCCTTGCACCAACAATATGATTGGTTAACACTTGCCAAATATAGTACCAGGGTTGGACAAGATGATAGTACATTAGGAAAATTTAGTCTAGGTAGTCAAGTGGGACTTGGTCTGCTTAGCTAAGTCGATCTAACTGAAGCTACCTCGTCATATCCTAGACTAGTTAGACCAAGATTTTTTAAGAAGTTAATTAAGATCATAATTTGTTAAAAAAAAACTTTGTCTAAGGAAGTGACCGTTGTTTCGATAACCAAGAAGGTCTCTGCCTCGCCACGATCCGGAAGCTGATTTTAAAAATGTGAACTTAACTAACTGACGGTTAAACCTAAATCTAACACAAGGTCAAATACTTAGTAGAATTAACTTAAATAAATAAAGATAAAATTGACACAATATCTCACAAAACTCATAAGATAACTCCTGTATGCCATGTACTGAGGCACTTAGTATGGGTGAGATGATAAGGATAATTAAAGTACAAAGGTTTGAAAAACTTTTTTAAAAATTATTAAAACTATTTTTTAAAAATTTGATAATTACTTGATATTCATGCTTATTGTGTATACCTATATTATAGTTTTCAAAAATATATATCTTTGAAAATTGGTTGACTAATACTTAGACACAGAACTTTTAGGTCAACACTATGTCTAAAAATCCTAAGACATATAGGCAAAAATTTCTTATGGTCAACAAGGATATCCTAAGAGAGTGTCTAGTTGAGGGGGAGATTATCCTTGAAAGATCTTATCTTTAAAAGACATTTTTTAAAAATTACTTGAAAACCTCTTTAAAAATATGTTTTTGAAAACTCACATGTTGGAAAATATTTTAAAATTTGATCTTTTACTTGGAATAATCCTTAAGACATATAGGGAGATTGCTTGCCTTATAGTCAACAAAGAGCCCTAAGGGAGTGTTAGATTTAGGGAGAAGTCCAATCAAAATTCATAATTAAAAAATTATTTTGAATATCATAAGTTATATTTTTTATTGATTTGGATTAACCTCTTAGACACATAGGAAGCTTGCCTTGTGGTTAACAAGAAGCCCTAAGGGAGTATCAGATTGAGGGAGAGATCCAAATCAATAGAGCAAAATATATTTTAAAATTAGTTTTTATAGAATATTTAAAAAATCTTTAAAAACTATTTTTAAAATATATTCAAAATTATCTTAAATTATTCTTTTAATTTGGGTCAAACCTTAAGACACATAGGGAGGTTGCTTTGTGACTAACAAAGAACCCTATGGATGTGTTAGGTAAAGGGGGAGACTTTGATTTAAAAGAATAATGAATAATTTTTCAAAATTAGCTATTTTGAAGATATCTTTAAAAATTCTTTCAAACCTTGGTTTGAAAATCTTATAAAAAATTATTTTAAATTTTTTTTAGAAAAACTCTTTTAAAAATTATTTCAAAATTATTTTTAAAAACTACTATGATCTTTTAAGAACTGTCAAAACTAAGTTGTGACCATAGAATATACCATAATTGTTGGTGCAATGTAACAAGTTTTTTTATGTATGAAAAGAGGGAGAAGAGACTTAAGTTAAAAATCTAGATTTCTGCCAAGCTGATAAACTCTGACCTAATTTTAAACTTAAGAAAGTGGCAAATATCAAAAAGGGAGAGACTATTGGTGCAAGGAGCACTAGTCTGTCCCTAGAATTTTGATGTTTGACAATACACCTAGGTCTGGTCCGTTTAACCAAGGGTTGATCTAAATATGGCCTAATATTTAGATGTGAGTGAAGTCTAGTCAGGTTAGTTTGACTATAAGACTAGCGAGAAGTCTTAGTTAGTTAGACCAAGTAAGGAGTCCTAGTCAATTAGATTGGGCAAGGAGAAGTCCTAGTTGAAGCTAGATAGGGAAAGTATTAGCTAGTTGCGGTTAGGCAAAGAAAGTCCTGATATGGAGGATTGGGCAAGGAAGACCTGGTTTAGAGGACTGGACAAGGAAGACCTGGTGAGTGAAGCTGGGCAAGGAAGTCCTGACTGGAGATTGGGCAAGGGAAAGTCCAAATAAGTCAAAAGTGATCGGATGTTTGGCAGGTGAAAAGTCTACCTATGCAAGTGATTAGTCCTAACTGGAGATTAGTCAAGGGAAAGTTCAAATAAGATATTTGGCAGGTAGAAAGTCTACCTATGGAAATGACTAATCTTAATTGGAAGTTAGGCATGGGTAAGCTAGTAGGTTGGACCTACAGGGTAAGGCTTAGGGAAGCTTAGTAGGTCAGACGAACAACGGATCAACTTAGGTTGCTTATTTGTTTGTATGCTGATCTTGCAGAGACTAGAAGCTGGAAGCAAGATAGAAGAAGCATAAAAGAAGCAAACAGAAGTAGCCAAGTCAAGCCTAGGGTCACCTCAGGTCAAACCTAAGTCGACTGGATCAGGGCACCCGGATGTTTCTCTAAGTGCCTGGATGGTTCAGGCACCCCTATATGATCCAGGTGCTTGGATCAGGAAGAATCGACCTTGATAGATTGACAGAATCAGATCAAGATAAGATCAAATTCAGGCGCTCGGAAGAGTCTATATAAAAGCCTCAACATACACCACAAGGAGACATCTTAATTCCAACTACTCTTCATCCTACGGTGCTGTTAAACGCGACCAACCCTTTACTTGCGCAATTGAGTAAGTTCTAGGAGGAGTGTGTTGTGCTCAGGACTTCTAGATCGGACCAATGGGTGCTCTTCTTATTTTTATTTAAAGTCTTACATTCTTGTATTTTATATTTATATTATTGAAGTGTAAGATGAGTTTCTCTGCCTCTGGACAAAGGTCCAAAAAGAGACCACTAGTAGATGGGCCCCTCTCATACATATGCCTTAGATGTACTAACCATGGGGGTTAGGAACTAAGTAAATTCATTAGTCCCCTACTTGTTTTCTAATATCCGCTGCCAGCCTTTGTTTTAGTAACGAACGAACGACAAAAGTACTATTCACTCCTAGTGTGCCCACCGGTCCTACACCAACTTCTTGTCCAGATTCGTTTGTAGATCAGATCAATATTTTACTCAATCTATTTTTTTGGTCTCCCGATAAACAGAAATAGTTGACCGATCGTATCTGCGATCTTATTTTCTACCACACAATATACTCTAATTATCTGATGTCACGTTGACTTAGTCTGCCACCTTAGACATCGGTCAACCAAACACTCTTGTTTGGTGGCTTGAACCTTTTGGTCGACCGATCAACCCTTTCAATTAACTAAAACCAATTTTCTATAAATATACATCACAATATTTATACATCATAATAAATTCTACCTAAATTATAAATATTTTAGGCATCCCATTATGGTAAAAAATGCTTCCTAGTTGACCCATCCAAATGATCCATCTAACTAGTCCACTTGCTTGACTAAGACAACTTACACACTCAACCAAATTTTTCATACATAAACCACTCACTTTAACATGTTCATCAAATATAAAAATTCTAAATTGATGGAGAAATTGTGCCCTAAGTGGTCAAGTTCAATCTTGTGTTTTGATGTTTGTGCAAATAGTTTAAGTTAGATATTGTATTTATATTAAACATTTATGTTAAGTTATGCAACAACTTTGTAGGACACACAAAGAGCTTGTGGAGCTTGTGATTTGATAAGGTGATAACTCCCGCAAGTATACGGGTGTCGTCAAATAATAAAAGTATCGAATCCACAGGGACCATAGAATTAATCACTAGATCGGCACAGAAAAAGTTGCAAACGAGTTAGTTTTTGGTGTCAAAGCAAGAAAGAGAGAAAACAAAAGGGCCTAATCCTCAAGCAAAAAGGAATGAACTATATGACAGGTATGAGAAATGACCCTAAGATTTCGGATTCCTTGAGACTATGGCTGATGGTATTTGTGGAAACTTTGTTATTTCTCAATGTTTATACGTATGTAGAGATCCTAACCAACCTACCTAATTAGACCTTGTAAGGCTTCATCGGAATTAAACATGATCTTCTAATGTTATGATTACTAGTTCGAGATGATACCTAGATAGTCCAGTTCCAATAGCTCTCCCATTGTTACCGGGCGCCCTGACAATACTACTGGTATCCTACTCCCTGTCATCGAGTACCCAATTAAGGACCTCTTCCTAGTAGTCAATAACCGTTAGTTATCCCTCATGAGAATTTGTTACAGCTCAAAGATTTTTTCGGAAAGTCTGGTTAAAGGTTCACCTCCTGTCACAAGGCACCCCGGTCATACGATCCTAAGATTTTCTATGAACAGTAATTCACTCCCATCAATATGAAATCACTTATTCAAAATATCAAAAATATGCATGAGAAACAATTTCGTAAAACATAGTATAAACATGTCATAGAAGATAGCAAAGAAATCCATCAAGTACAATTATCCGTTATATCCCAATTCCTCCTACATCCTAGAGTCAAAGAGATCTACTTCATAATGAAGGGGATACAATTCAAGAACGAAGAAGAAGAGTTCATCTTAGTTCCTAAATCCTAGAAAGACAGGAAAAAGGACTTATCAATGTGTGCAGTTCTTCCCTGAATTGAGATCCTCTCGTCGGTGGTGGATGGAAATGGTGGAGTAGCCTCTGGAAGATGGACGTGATGGCAGATTCCCCTCCAAGACTTAGTTACGGCGCCTTCTTATTGTCCTCTTGGACCGCTCTCCCCAAAGGGTTCCAAAAGAATGTTTATATAGGCTTCAAAAGGAGGCATGGTCGTGTTCCGTTAGCACGCCTGCGAAGATCAAGGAGGCATGACCATGTCTCACAGCTCGACTTTAAAGATCAGGTGAATTTTATGCTGACACGTTCGTGTTTGGTGGAACGGCATGGTCGTGTCTTGTAAAACGGCTAGAAAACTCAGTGTTGACTCCTCGCTAACACGGTCGTGCCTGGTAGGCACTGCCAGGGGAAGCAGGGTTCTATGTGGAAGGCACGCCCAGGGGAAGAGAGCTTCTGTATGAAAGGCACGGTCGTGCTTGATAGACACGACTTCTTCTTGGTTTGCATTGTTCTTCGTTCATTTCACCTCATTTCACACCGATTTCTATCCTGCAAATGTAAAAAATATGAGAGCAGATCTCCGAACTAAGAAATAGAGAAAATGTGCCTAGTGCATGGATAAAAAATGTGGTAAACATAGAGTATCAAAATGAAAATGCATAAAATGTGCAATAAAAGTAGTAAAAATGTATACATACCTTACGCTCATCACACCCCTAAACTTAAACTTTTGCTTGTCCTCAGGTAAAACATGCTTCTATATTTCGAGTAAAAACACATAACAGTATCATAATTCATAGCACATTAATCCAATCCTATCAAATCATAACAATGGTGAGCATGATACTTAAAATTATTAAGACAAGGCTTAAGAATAAGTTATCCATGCTCAGTGCAAAAGTGGCCATAATTCAATTGGTATCAAAATCGTACTTAAAGTTAAGTTGTCATGCTTCTGTGTTCCTAAATATTCTCGGCCTTAGACACTTACCTACCACCAGCTAGGGTCATCCCTCTCAAAGGTTGCTTTGCACCGGTCTACATAAGGTCTCAAAGGAATACTTGGTATCAAGAGAAATATGATAGATATTTTCTAAGTAACCCTTACCGATCTCAAAGAGGTATCTAGTCAGTTTTCACTCATGATAACTATTTGTTTATCCCTTTTTTTTGAAGCAAGGTATTGCGAATATGAAAAGGAGTTGCAACCATTACAAAAATATTATTTTAGGATTTAGATTTTTCCAAATGAGCTTCAATGATCCGAGTTTATCTAGTAACCAAAATGCAGTTGAGAGTGTTAGTAGTAGCCCTAAAGCCAATTATGTTATATTTGACTAGGGATCTTTTGTATCATATTAATTATTAATAAAGGTAAGTTTTTGGTTATTATACTTACTTTGTATTTATGTCAAATAACTAAGTATAATAATGTCCTTGGGTAACTAGTTTTAATCTATATCATATCGATTATTTAAATCAATAGTGTCTTGTAGGCACGACCTATAAAAGTAGGTATTCTGTGTGTGAGACACGTCCGTGCCTAGGTGGCACGGGCTGAGCTTGTTGGCTCGCTGTAGAAGGGGCACGTGAAGGCGCTTGGAATTTTGTCCTGTTCAATTTCTGCCAGATAAAAATTTTACAGGGACAGAACCTTTCCAAGCAACCCACATATTCGATCAAGCATGTGCTTGATTGATCAAGCAAGTTCTTGACCAATCGAAGAATACCTTGATCGAAGCATAAGATCGTTGAGCTCTTGTGTTGGTATTTAGGATTCATAAGAAGAAAATAAATAACTACGCAGCAGAATGATTAAATTAGTCATACCTTTCTTCTTGAGATTGTTTAGATGATTGTTCGTTACCCGAAGACCTCTTAATCTTCTGTTGTATTCCTCTCCTCTTCTTGGACGTCGTGTAGGCGACGATCTACCAAGACAATCACCACCCAACTTGTTTTCCTTTCTTCCAAACCCTTTCCTCTCTTCCTTTCTTCTTCTCTCTTCCTCTCCTCTCCTCTTGGACAAGAGAAGGGCGCCGACCCTAGCAAGGAGAAGGAGCCTAAAGGGGCGCCAGCCCTAAGCAAGGAGAAGGAAGCTTGAGGTGGCGCCGGCCCTAAGCAAGGAGAAGGAAGCTTGAGGTGGCGCCGGCCCTAGGCAAGGAGAAGGAAGCTTGAGGTGGCGCCGGCCCTAGCAAAGGATAAGGGGAGAGTTTTATGTGTTGGGCGCCGACCCTAGGAGGCAAGACAAGAAGCAAAAATTGTGTGTTTGGCCGCCTCCTATTCTCCCCTTTTATAGCCTTGCCATCTTAGAAAGTTTAGGAAAAAATAACCAAATTAATCGAATTTTATTGGATAACAAAATTAACAGAATTTTATTGGATAACAGAATTTTGTTGGATAACAAAATTAATAGAATTCTATTGGATAACAGAATTAATAGAAATTCTGTTAGGAGGATATGAGGCTTTTTCTAGAGGCTACAATAGGGACCTAGAGAAGGAATTGGTTTAGGTCTCCTGATGGGCTTGGGCTTTCTATGTTCAGCCTGAATACCCAACTCAAGTCCATCAATAATAACTCCTACCACTAAAGGGTTATTATTGAACTACCGCATCAATCTCATATTATAATATGTGCTCCTTCTTATCATGAGTGCATTAATCTCCCTGTGTTTAAGATATCGTATGTCCATTAATTAAATAGTTATTGACAACTTAATTAATTAACATCTAATACCAAGGGTAGTACCACTCAACTTTATTATCATGCGGACTAAGTCCATCTGTAAGGTTTACATGATAATCCTTATAAGCTCCTCAAAGGGACATCATCAACCTAAATAATTAGGACACAGATTCCTTCTATAATCAACAACACATCATATACATAGCATTATCTCCCAACTCATTAGGCCTCTTGATTTAATGAATAAATCTCACCCTTGATAAGTTAAAGAAATAAATACTAAGTATTTGTGCTTGTTATTATATTGGGATTAAGAGGACGCACATCCATAATAACAGAGGTTTAGTTCGATTATATAGTCAGTATAAATCGAACAACCTCAAATGGTCCTGCTCAATACACATAAAGTGTACTAGTGTAATTTTATAGTCAAAATAAACTAATACCAATTACACTACAATCATTCCAATGGTTTGTCCCAATACATCTTGGTTGTGAGCTACTATTTATAATTTATAAGGAACTGATAACATAATCTTTTGTGTGGTACCACACACCATGTTATCTACAATATAAATTAAGTGGGCAACTGCATTAACATATATCAGAAATATAAAATGCAAACATTTGATCAAAGTGATTCTCATTTCAAATTAGATGTTCATACAAAAACTAGGCTTATAGTATACATCCCAACAACACGGCCATGCTCGGTTGGCACGGCCTCATGAAGTTGCCCCTCTGAGGAGTGTACATGGTCGTGTCAGGTAGACATGGTCTTGGAGCAGGTCTACGTAAGGAGAGACACGACTATGTCTAATTGGCACGGCCTCGACTTGGTGTTGTTTTGTAGACGAGGCACGACCGTGTCTTGTAGACACGGTATAGCTTTATTTGAGGTACAGCTCCAAAATCTCCTGCAGACAAAAAGAAAAAAATTAATAACTAAAATAAAAATGAACAAAAGGAAAAATATAGAAAACTCTTGGGTTGTCTCCCAAGAAGCGCTTTTTTAAGGTCTTTAGCTCGACTCCTATTTCGCACGTGTGAACAGGGCCTATTGGTTGAGCCCTCGTAGTCAGGCCCTGGCTCGCACTATGTATTTCTTTTCAAAAAAATTCTTTATTATCCCGACCGATACGGGTTCTTCGGTTGGCGATGATTTTTCTTTCGTTCAATTGTCATCCAACTTACAGCAACGTTCTTTGTCTGGAAGATAAGTATTTGAATCCAACGAGAGGTTAAAATTTACTTTCTTATTTCCAACTTCCAAGGACAACCTGTGATTCTTCACGTCGATTTTTGCCCCTGTAGTGGCTGAAACGACCTTCCTAAAATAATCAGGATTGACGGATCTTCTTCCATGTCAAGCACAACGAAATCAGTAAGAACAGTGAATCCTTCGACTTCTACTTGAACATCCTCTACTATACCCATCGGGTGTCTACAAGAATGATCTGCTAGTTGGATGGCCATGGTGGTGAGTTTGAGGTCTGTATATCCACATTTTATACTCGTCGTATAGGGAATTATGCTGGCGCTTGCTCCTAAGTCACAGAATGCCCTACCAATAGTCATCTTACCAATTTTGCACGGGAGGGTAAAGCTTCCTAGATCTTTGAGTTTGGGAGGAGGGTTGTTGTTGAGAATTATTGCGTTGACCTCCTTCATTAAAGCCACCGTGTGCCTAGCCTCTGTTATTTTTTTTGTTGACATTAGCCCTTTGATGAATTTGGTGAACTAAGGCATCTCGACAAGAGTGTGAGGAGGAGAATGTCCAAGGTGATGACTTTGACCATGTTGTATAATTTCTCAAACTCAGCATCTTTTTATTTACATTTGAGCCTCTGGGAGAAAGGTATGTTGCGCACCATAGTCTCCTTTGATGGTTCTTCAGTGGATGGAGCAGTCTTCAGTGCTGATTTATCTCCAACAGTAGGCATAGGGAAAGGAAGTCGTTCGACAGTTGACATGTCTAAAATATCCCCTAAAGGAGCAGTCTCTTGTGTTTCTCTGTCCTTCAAGATCCATCCGCTCCTCAGTTCGATAGTCTTACAGTGCTCCATAGGATTAAAGTTTAGTTTTCCTGAAAGTGCACCCACTTGTCTTGATGAAAGAGAACTGATATGTGCTATTTGTGTTTCTTGCATCCTCAACTTCTTATCACAGTCATCGAATTTTTCATTGAGCTTTGCTATATCACCTTGAAGTTGAGAAAATATTTGACGGTTCTCTACCCTTTGTTCATCCATCATCTTTAGAAGTTTCTTGATGTCGGACATTTCTTCATTTTGCTTTGGTGCAGATGGAAAAGATGCTCCTTGGTTGTTGTAATATGAAAAATTTGGGTGATTCCTTCAACCTGAATTGTAAGTATTAGAGTACAGATTTTCTTTGATTGAATGCACCAATGACGTCACATTGTTCAAGTTGAGCAACCTGCGCTTGAAATAATCCCACTTGGCACACCTCCTTTGTATAGCTTGAATCACCGTAAAATTCAAATGATGTTGAATACCGCATTAACTTTCCTAGAGTTTATATTATTAATTTTCTTGTTAAGGGCTTCCATCTTTGCATTTAACAGAGTAATATTGTCCACTTCATATTTTCCAGGAGTTTTAGAAGGATTACTTCTCTCAGTAGCCCATTGGTGATGGTTGAGGGCCACACTTTCAATTATGTCTTCGACTTCTTCCAAGTTTTTGTTCATCAGAGCACCTCCTGCAGCAGAATTCAAATATACCTTCGTTTGATAGTTGATCCCATTGTAGAATGTGTGAAGTACAAGCCATTTCTCTAAATCATGGTGTGGGCACTGTCTCAACATCCCTTTGAATCGGTCCTAAGCTTCAAATAGAGACTCACCATCCAATTGTGTAAAGCTTGAAATCATGTTGCGCATGTAGGCTATCTTACTTGGTGGATAGAATTTGTTCAGAAAAAGTTGTTCGCATTTTTTCCAAGTACTGATGCTATTTGGTGGAAGAGAGTCAAGCCAAGATCTTGCTCTATCTCTGAGTGAGGTCTTGAACATCAATAATTTGACTGTGTCAAAATCAACCCTGTTAAACTTCATCGTGCTGCAATTATCTGAAAAGTTTTCTAAATGTAATTAAATTGGGGTCTTCATTTGGTACACCACCGAATTGATTTTGATAGATCAGTGAGATGAATTCGAGCTTAATTTCAAAATTATCTGCTTTTATGGTTGGGCGGACGATGCTAGATGACCCTCTTTTCACATAAGGTGCAGCATATTCCTTCAAAGATTTGTTTGCTATCGTTTATGGAGTATGTTCTTATGTTTCCACTCTCTGAAATTGAAGTCTCCTTTGTAAGGTTCTCTCAATTTCTAGATCGAAAGGAAACTCCGCTTGTTTGGACCTATGCATGCACACTAAAAGAAAATGCTTCTAGAAGAAAAATTAATATGTAAAGAATTTTGTTAATAGAAAATGAGTGAAGAACAAACGCAGAAAAGCAAGTGAATAGAAAAGAAAAAGTGGTGGAAAGACTCTCAATGTAAAAGTCTAATGAAAAATAGCACACAGCCCCCGACAACGACGCCAAAAACTTGATAGCTCCAGCAAATATACGGGTATCGTCAAGTAATAAAAGTATTGAATCCACAGGGACCGTTGATGTCGGTGTTTTGTTGGGATTTATTTATATACTTTTATTCCCTTATTTATTTGTCACTTACACACATCAAAATTAATTAATTATTTTATTACCAAACCCCTATTTATCGCTAAAGTAACATAGAGAGATCCGGGTCGTCTCTCTTGGACTCAATGATGGAAGCTATTCTAGACATTTGGTATAGGAGTTTTATTGTGTTTTATTCATCCTAACTATCTACAACTCCAATTATTCCAATTAAATTTTATGATTTACAATAACAAACAGCAACCAATATACAATCATATTTACAATAACATACAACTTACAGAATTATTTATCATATTACAACAACACAGAAATCACGAATCCAATAGTTTATTATATAAATTGCATTTATTAACATGAGTCAATATACAAGATGAATCATAACATACAATATTATAACAACATAACCCTACATAACTCAACACTAACCTTCACATCATTTATCATACAACACACATACATAATACATACAACAAAGTCAACACACAATTGTCATTGATACAACATATACAACCATACCACATTCACTCCTTACCAATCCCAAGCTTATGCCTCCTATAATCCAACATAATCAACACTATCTTATTTAAGTAACATAGCATCCCAACCAATTCATGAATTATTGAAGTTATACAACAACACAACAATACATTCTTGTATCAACGGAACCATTTTATTCCAGAATCACTACAAGTCCAACTTCATGTGCCATGGTTATCTCATGCTCATAATTTTAATCATAGGCTACAGCATTTCCCAAAAGCTCAACAACAAGAATTGCATATCAGAACAAGTTATAATTCAATCACAACTGCTAAACATGAAATATCACAACCTAAACCATTCAATACATTCTATTATCAATCCAAGTTCCAAATCATAATCCATATGAACTTCATAACAGGTAAAGAATAGAGCAATCCAATTTAGAAATTTCGATTCATCCATGCCAACAGAGCATTTCTACAACAAGTACCCATAACGACAATTCCATTCATGTGTAAATGAATCAACAATTAAAGCATTATCAACCGACTACACTGTATGCTATCAACTTGCAACATTCAGTACATTAACAATCAATCTCACAGAGAACACATCAACAACATCTCATCTATTTCAAAACCAATCAACACAAACATGTCATTTCACCCAAACTGAAAACAACAAGAAGAGCATAAAGAATGGGGGTTTTGATTAATTCAGCAGCTAACAAACTACCAAAAGGAAGCAAACAAGCTAGGTTAAAA
>JAOBBC010241355.1:0-15907 GCA_025388495.1 Curcuma longa | reverse complement strand
AGTTCAAGGCTGCCGTATATCATTAATGCATTCAAAAACCACAACAAATATAGCATATATAATAAAATAAATTAATGCGAGGTTGAGCTCTCCTGCAAGAGCCAAGTCGAGTCGAGCCGAACCAAGTCGAATCGACATGCCATGTGTGAAACTTTTACAGTCAATGTGTAGAACTTCTATTAATTATATATCTTTTTAAATTAAATTATTGTATTAACTTTTACAACTAATATATGGAATTTTGAATTAATTGGATATGATTCTTTAATGAATAATTTCATATGATTCTTAATGTAGAACCGAATATTGATTATGGAATTGATGATTATTTTTTAAACATTACTTTTACTAGTGATGCTGATATTAATGATGAAATTTGGCATGTCAGATTAGGACATATTGGATAATAACATATGAATAGATTAGCTAAAGAGGACTTGTTAGACACTCATGCTAAGATAAATTTGTGTGTGTGTGAGCATTATTTTGTTGAAAAATTAAATAGAAAATCATTTGGTAAGACTATTAAAGCAGAATCATCATTGTAATTAATTTATTCGGATATTTGTGATCCGATGAATGTGAAGGCTAGACATGGAGCTTCCTATTTCATTATATCTATTGATAAATTCACACGTTTCGATCATGTGTATTTGATTTCTCATAAATATGAAACATTAGATTGCTTCAAATATTATATGAATGAAATTGAGAATTAATTGGATTGTAAGGTTAAAATCTTACGCATTGACCGTAGAGGTGAATATTTATCTGATCACTTCAAAGTAATATGCAATGATAAAGGGATTATTAGACATCTAACGATTCTAGGAACACCACAACAAAATGAGATTGCTGAAAGAAGAAATCAAACTCTTCTAGATATAGTTAGGTCTATGATGGTTCAAACTGATTTGCCAATTTTTTATTGGAGAGATGCATTATTAGTAGCAACCTATATAGTTAACCGAATGCCTTCTAAATCTATTCCCTCTACATCTTATGAACGGTGGACAGATAGAAAATCAGATTTGAGTAATCTGAGACTTTGAGGTCAATTACCTATGTTCATGATCGTCCTCACAAGTATGAAAAATTAGGACCTAAGGGTATTATCTTTATAAGGTATTTTGAGACCTTCAAAAGTTATATTTTTATTGGTGAGCAACAAGATGAAACCATCTCCGAATTAGAATTGAGAGATGTTATTTTCCTCAAAACTGAGTTCCCAACAAGAAGTGATGTTGACAAAACTATTCCAATATTTGAGAAGGATGATATTTTATCAACGATAGAGATATCACAAGGGATACCTGAAGCTAGTTAACCCAATGAGAGTGATTTGTCAATTAATGAGATTATTTCTCAAAAGTTCAATCTACAAAGAAGTAGTCGTTAGATTATTCCTCGAAAAAAGTTTGATATTGAGAATGAGGTATTAATGATTCTCCCAATTGACGATGAACAACATCAAACTATTGTGGAAGCATTGAGATGCTCAGTTAGAGAAAAATAAAAAGTTACAATGGATGAAAAAAATAGATTCAATAGAAAAGAATCAAGTTTGAAAATTAGTCGATCTTCCTCAAAGCCGAAGGGCTATTGGGAATAAGTATATTCTTAAAATTAAAAGGAAAGTAGGTAGATCGATTAATAGATACAAAGCTCATCTTATTGTAAAAGGATCGGATATACCCAATAAGAAATTAAAGTATTGATTTTGAAGAGATATTTTCTTTCTTTGTAAAGTTTGTGTCAATACGGACCATTTTAGCTATTGTAGAAAATTTTAACTTGGAATTTCATCAGATAGATACAAAAATAGCTTTCTTTAATAGTGAGTTTGACGAGAAAATTTATATGACACAGTCTGAATGTTATATTGTTGTAGGCCAAGAGAATAAAGTGTATAAACTTAAAAAGTCTATATATGGTCTGAAGCGAGCGTCAAGACAATGGATATAAGATTTAATGAAGTCATTTTATCTTATAGTTTTGAAATGATCAATGAAGATCATTGTGTTTTCTTGAGAAAGAAAGAAAAAAAGTTTATCATTTTATCATTATATGTTGATGATATGCTAATAGCTAAAAATGATATAAAATTTATGATAAAAGTTAGAATGTGATTTTCATCATAATTTGACATAATAGATATGAAAGAAGCTGAGTACATTTTAGGAGTAAAGATTATAACAGATCGATCAAAAAGACTTTTGGATTTATCTCAAGAGACGTATTATATCATTAAGATGTTATACCATTTCAGCATGTCTAATTATAACATTGAATAGACACCTATTATAACATTGAATAGACACCTATAGCAAAAGGTACTGCTCTAAGTAAGAGTTTGTATCCCAAGACTCCAGAAGAAATAATCGAGATGAAGAAAAAATCATATGTCAGTGCCATTAGTAGTTTGATGTACATTATGTTGTGTACATGTCCTGATATCAGTTATGTTGTTGGCTTAGTTATCCGTTTTCAATCAAATCCAGGATCGAGACACTGAAAAGTGGTGAAAAAGACATTCAGATATCTTAAAGGGATAACATATTATTATATTATTTCTGTTTCCAAGGACCTAATATGAGTCTGAAAGGTTATACAGATGCAAATTAGATAGGAGACCTTAATTACAGAAAATCCATATCTGACTATGTATTTTTGCTAAATGGTGGCGTCATCTCATGGAATAACAAGAAACAGACTTGTGTAGCGCTGTCGACAATGAAAGTTGTGTATTGGCTTGTTTAATAGTTGTGTAAGAAGCTATTTAGTTAAAAAGGTTTCTAAAGCATTTGAAGATTGCCGAGAACAGTGAGAGTTTTATTACAATGTACTGTGACAATCAAGTTGCTATAGTTTTTTCTAAGGATCTCAAATATTATAGTAAATACAAGCACATAACTATAAAATATAACTTTATAAGGGATATAATTACTAAGAAAAAGATAATTTTTGAATATATCCCTACACGTACTATGCTTGTAGATCCTTTTACTAAGCTAGTGATTTGTTAGAGAGTCATTTCAAGGACATGTGAAATCTTTGAAACTTCAGATAATATAATAAATTGTAAGACAAGTAATTAATATAAGACAATTGTTTATGAAATATGATGATCTATTCAGTGTATATATATTTATTATATTTGGATAAAGTCTCAGTGAGCTAACATGCCGTTGCAGTCATACTCAATTCAATTAATGGTCAATTTTTAAGTACGGTTAAATCTTTCAATCTCAATATACGATATAATCTTCATCTAAAATGAAAATATTCTAAATTCCAAAGTTTAAATTATGTTCAACTCCTCAAAATCATAGAAGAGAATAAAGTAGAAAATTCAAGAGAAAAAAATATTTTGAGATTTTTTAGAACGAAGGAAAAAAAAGACTCTTTTATAAATACGAAGAGGTAAATAATAAAGAGTAAAGATATAAGGGGAAGTATACTCGTTATATTATTTCATCTATTTTTTTTTACAATCTTTCTATTTAGATTAAAAGTAATTTTTTGAGTAAAACCAACCTAATTAAATTAGAAACTGATTAAAATTTAATATTCGACCCTAAATATTCATGTCAATAGATGTCTCTAATTATTCTTGTCAGTAGATGAAAAAAATATATATATCTCTGCCATATGTTATTATATATTTTTAAAAATCATCTTTTTCATGAAAAAAAATATTACAACACTAAAAAATAACCACAAATAACGACCGCTTTAGCGACTAAAACTATACCAATTAATTTTGTGACTGATACTATAACTTGGTCACTAAATAGCAACTGAAATTAATTCGGTGGCTAAAGTACGACCGATCTAAATTCCGTCGTCAAATAGTGATCGAATTAATTATCGGTCGCTACATTTTCGATCGACATATGTTTCCATCGTAAATTTAGCAACTGAAATATATTTCAGTGGCTAAATTTACGATCCATAATTAATGAGGTCGCTAATTTAACGACCAGAATATACATTCGATTGTTGATATATGGATTGAGTAGAACGGAGCAAATTAGTTCAAAATCAATCGCTAAAATTAAAGATCGAATACCAAGTCGATCGCTACAGTTAGCGACTGAATACCAATTCGGTTGCTACAATTAGCGACGATTGAACTTGGTTCGATCGCTAGATTTAGCGATCGAAACTGGTTCGATCACTAAATTTAGCGACTGAAATCTGTTCGATCGCTAAATGTAGCAATGGGACCGAGTTCAACCAGGTTCAGTCGCTACAGTTAGCGACCAAACTACGATTCGGTCACTAGCTAGCGACCGACTTAGCGACCAAACAATGTTTGGTCGTTAAGTTATCCTAAAATTGCTACCGCCCTGATATTACTTTCAAAATTAAAAATTTATAATTAACCAATGTGGAAAATCATTGAATTAATGAAAGTTCTCAAGCAATATAATTTTAACAGAGCTAGGGACTAGATCAAAAATAAATTATCAAAATAGAAATATTTATTTAGAAACTAAAAATAAATAAAGTTAGGTGACAACCTTAATATTTATTTATTCAGGTGAGACTTAGTCCAACAAAACTTCCACCTTACTAATATGCAAAAGCGTAGTTTTCTATTTATTTCTTCATACTCCTTATGTATTATATAGTCTCTGGATTGGGACATGCTTTAGAAATCATATCTATTTCATATACAAAGGATTATGTACACACTAATGTCCATATAAAAATCAAATAAATCAACAAAAAGAAACTTACAATTAAAAGGCTAGTAAATCCTTTTAATTCGACAAAAGGTGATTCCACTCGTCTTAAATGGCTCAGTATCATTTTAGATCCATAATGATATACAAGCAGATAAATTAGATACTGAACAGGCCCCTCAAGTGAGAGGGCATTCCATGACTATCAATTCTGCAATTCAAACAGTGCCCAATGTGACAAATTTACCACCTGAGAACCAACTCGGCTACACCTTGGAGGCACCAACAAATTAATCCTTTTACGCGAGTAAGTGAGGTGGTCATTTCATATGTCTTAGTTGATGAGCAAAGGTCACAAATGATAAATAACAAATGACTTCAACCCAATCGAGTTATCTACCTAGATTGTCAAAATTATTTACAATATCTACAAAATCTATAGAAACCTTATATATATTAGAAGAAAATAACACACAAATAAATATAAACAAAATATTAAAACATCCTCATCTACTTCAACTATCTAAGAAAATATTTTGAACAACTCCTCAATTGTTAAGAGAAATGAGAAAGAAAATGTATTAGTTAAATTCATAGGAACAGAAACAGCTCTATCTACAAATCAAATAACAAAGATACATATCTTTTAGTGACAGCAAGTGAAACACTTAGAAATTTAAAGATTTGAGATGTTGAATTCCAACTTATATATATATTCATCAATAGTCCAAAAAAATAGTAAATGAGGACTATTTAATAATCTCTTTGTGTCTATCGTATAAACGAACATAACCATATTGCTTTCCTTTACTTATTGGACCGTAAAAAAAAATCATTAAAGTGCCCTAAAACATCTTTGGAGTTTTTTTTTTTTTTTTTTGGAATGGTAAATATATTAATTCTCACATCACAAATGCCCACACGACATTACACCACGTGACTCATTTGCCTCACACGACAACACAAAGACATCACATAGAGACTACAAAACGACCAAACAACAACATCCAAAACTCTCCAAAATCTGCCACATGCGGCAACACATCCAAGCACAAGCCTATGCGGCACAAACACAGCATATACCCAACACAGAAGATCTCCAACCACAAACCTTAGCGCATATCCACCAGGCGATGCACAAAAATCTGCAGCTTCCGCATCAAACTGTCCATGTTCGGGACAGCTCCTTCAAATGAGGTAAACCATGCATGCAAGCCGCCGCAAGAAGCCGAGCCTTCCGTAAGTGACTAGCAGCTTTGTTACGCCTAGTGAAGTATCATAGAACGTCCGAACAACTCCAGAAATCCCGTGAGAAAGACAACCAACGCCGGACTTTGCTCCATATCTGGCGCACAATTGAACACCGAAAGAAGAGATGGGAATTGATCTCTTCCTGAACATGACATAAGGCACATACTTTGTCGGGTGGGTATATAAGGGAGACGATCCGCTGTCCGTAGCCTCTCATGGACAAGCATCCATAGCTTAAATCGATGTTTGGGCAAATGGGCATAGCTGAGTTGGTTACGACGTAGCAGACTTGTAGAAGAGGACAAGGGTTCGAATTCTGGTGAAGCTAGGCAATACCCTTCTGCGTCGTGACCCACTGCAGTTTCTCGATTTACCTCTTCACAGATGGTCGTGGGACCGACCGTGTGGGGCCGCTAAGGTAGCGAATTCCACATTTTGCAGAAGATGTTTGGGCAAAATACCAGGATCCCACAACACCGATGCCCAAATGACAACTTCAGCTCGCGGCCGGAAAAACTCATAAGCATTTGCAACCCCACTTCGCTCACTCGTAAAACATTCTATAAACTTCATGTTGGCTGCTCCTTCCCCATGTAATTTCTGCACAATATGATCCCTAATGCTCAAGAGTTGCTTGACTAATGGAGAGTTCGAAGCATGAGTTGCCCACCGCCAAAAAGTCCCTCTCCGAACATAATGTAAATGGATCCAATGCGCCCATAAAGAATCCGCCTTGGCTTGAATATTCCAAAGGTTCTGACATAGCAAGGCGTTGTTCCAAGTCGAGAGGTCCCGAAATCTATAGCCGCCCTCTTCCTTATTGAGACAAATCTTCGCTCAAGAAATTGGAGGATGCTTCGAGTCCCATATGAAAGTCCGACACATAGCGTAGACTTTATCAATCACTCCACTAGGTATCAGAAGAATAGAAAGCCAATAACACTCGATACCCTAGAGAACCGATCTCACTAACTCCAAGCGTCCTGCATAAGAAAGTGTATGTTTCGGCCAAGAGTTAATCTTCTTCGCAATTCCATCAAGTAGCAGACTATAATGTGCAATACGGAGCTTCGCGGTGGCCAATGGGATACCCAAATAACAGAAAGGAAATGTACCCTCCTGAAATCCCGTAATCTGTAGAATCTGGCTCTGGTGCTATCATCAACTCCGGCCATAAATATGCTAGACTTCAAGGGATTCGCTGTCAGGCCAGCCTTATCGCCAAACTCTCGAAAGCACTCTGTCAAAGCTAAAATAGACGATGTATCTGCCTGCGTAAACAGTAGAAGGTCATCGGCATACGCTAAGTATGTGATCTGGAGCTCAGCACACCTAGGATGATAATAAAATGTAGATCGGCCAGCCATCACCTTCAACTTACACGATAATACCTCCAGACATAATCTGAAAAAGAAGGGATGCCCCCGGGGCAATGGTGCAACGGTAGGACATTCGGGTTTTGACCCAGGGGCTCGTGGTTCGATCCCCAGCTACGGTGTATGTAAGAATTTTCTTCCAAATGGGAAACGCAATCAAAGGATGCTGGGCATCTGGATTGGCCACCGTATGCGCTTCCCGATTTACCCTGGTGGTCGGTGGGAAATTTCTGTGGAACCGGACCGGCCACTCCCAGGGATTGAGTCCATGAGATTGACTGGGATTTATCATTTTTTTTTTTTGAAAAGAAAGGGGATAGTGGATCACCCTGCCGAAGCCCCCTCCGTCCACTGAAGAAGCCGTAGAGACCAACAAGCACATCCATAAGAAAGCCCCAATCAACAGTATCGAAAGCCTTCCTCAGGTCCACCTTTAGCATACAACAAGGCGAAATCCGCTTCCTCGCATACTTCCGCAGCAACTCTTGGGCGAGGTTGATGTTATCTCCAATGTAACGCCCTCACACAATTTCACAAATGCAACCTGTGTCTAATCCAACAAGCTGTCCAAAACTACAATCAACTGCCTAGTCAGGATCTTGGATATAACCTTGTAGAACACATTGCAATATGAGATCGGCTGATAATCCATGACCATAGGGGAGTAATCAGATTTCGGCACAAGTGCAATGAGGGAGTGATTCCATTGCTTCAGCATCTGTTCGGTCTTGAAAAGTTTAGAAACTGCATCCAAGAAATATGAACCAATCACATCCCAAGCGGCGCTAAAGAACCGAGCTCCATAGCCATCCGGCCTCAGCGATTTGTCACCACCAATACCTTTGAGAGGTGTTCGAATTTCATCCACAGTAACCTCCTTTATTAGATCAGTCCGTTGGCCATCCGTAAGCTTCCTCCCAGTCATGAGTCCGCTGTCCAATTTAGTACAAGAACCGATTTGACCCAACAATTCATGGAAGTAGTCCACAAACTCCTTGGCAACTTCCCCCAATCTCGAGGTTTGGCCCCCATCTTGTTTGGTGAGTGTAACTACTCTATTTTTCTTGTTATAACTCTTCACCACATCATGAAAGAAGTGAGTGCAGCGATTCAAATTCCAGAATTACACATTCTTTACCTTTTGCTGATAGAATTGGCGTTCTGCATCCCCTAGCAATGTAGCTCGCTTCCATAGCGTTCCATAATCAAGAGGGGCTGTCCCCCCATCTAGGATCACTGTTTGGGCAGCCTCTAAGTCATCCTTTGCTCGCCGTGCTTTCTTCGAAATGTGCACAAAGTGTTTCTTGTCAAGTTCCTTCAAACGGCTCTTGAGTCTTGTAAGCTTTGTCTTAACAATGCCGCATGAGTGATCCGATAGATAACCTGACGTCATAAACTCTGCATAATTATCATAATCTGCCAACAACCAATGTGAATTCACCATAGCACAATCTAATTTGCTTGAAATCATACCGTTCGTCCATGTGTACCAGCAACCAACGGAGCGAAGATCCGCAAGACTGCAATCTTGGACAAATAGGTGGAGATCTCGAATTTCATGATTTGTGACTGGAAGCCCCTGCACTTCTCTTGAATAGAGAGCATCGAGCCAGTTCAAATCCTGGCGAAGCCAGGCAATACCCTCCTGCGTCGTAACCAACTGTACTTTCTCGATTTACCTCCTCATAGATGGTCATGGAGTCGACCGTGTGGGACCATTAAGATGGCAGATCCACCTTTTTGCAGAAGAATAGAGAGCATCGAGTTAAAGTCCCCTATAATTAGCCAAGGTCCATGATAATACTGCCAAGATGAGTAAGAGACTCCCATAAATCTCGCCAAGTGGAAATGGAGTGCAGCCTATATATATACGAAGGTGATCAAGCAATGCCTCCCTGTGATTCGGCAATGAACTACGCAATGAATGAATTGGGTCTCGGTCCGAAGAACCTCCATCTCAACCCGCTGCTCATCCCAAAATACCAAGATACATCCACAGTTAGAATGAACAAAATTGTTTGTCATACCCATACCGTGGAAGCGTCGCCGAAGAATTGGATCAAGAGTCGCCTCCGTGAGTTTTGTCTCGAGCAAAGCCATCACTTGCAAATCTTTTTACCGGAAGAGATTATGAACCCCTCCATGTTTGAGGGCTTTGTGAAAGCCCTTGATGTTCCACCTTCATTGTGTCACCCCGCGGGCTGCTCGCGCCCGTACTTGACGTGTGCTCTGCTGTGGCTCTGCTCGGACCCTGCGAAGAAGGCTGTGAGCTGCAGGATTCGCCCAAGGATTCCTGTGGCGTCGCACTCAACGACCCCTCACCACTGGCCAGATCAGTAGGGTGCAAGGTGCTGCTGGATCGCATGCCATGTTGTCTACGTTCAGAGACCTTCGATGCTGTAGGTTGCGGATTAGTTTGCGGACCAAGAGTAGTCGCCTTCGACACTGCAGGTTGCTGATCAGATTGCGGTGGATGCTCCTGCTGCGGATCAGGTTGCGAAGTATGCTCATGCTGCGGATCAGATTGGGGTACATGCGCAGCTTCCGGAAGTTCCATAGCCACCGGCTCGATGTTTTCAACGACCATCAGCACACCATTATGCTCCAAATCAGTGGTACGATCATCCTGTCGAGGCCATCGTCGACAGCGTGAATGTCTCCGTCCATGGGCTGATCGGGAGCAGCCAGGTGCATTCACATTCGGAGCTGCCTCAGGGGGTGGAAGTGGCGGGGGATTCTTGCGTGGACAGCACTCTGTACTATGTATGTCCAATACGTCGGCAATCCTCGCAAAAATCTGGCATCATCTCATTCTCGATCTCAATATCAAGCTGCACTCCTGTCGGAAGCCGTATCAGAATGCCTCAAAAAAGAGTCCATCGCCTAAATCAGCCAACGACGAAGCAGCATGGATGCATGCAGCTTCAACGCCCAAGACAGTGGGTTTCCGCCCACTTCTACACCAGCCACGTGGCAATAAGGTGTAGGAGAGAGAGGGGGGGACGACTCTGGCCGAAGGAGGTGGCCAGAGCCCGCCGGAGATCGTCGGAAAACAACCCCTCACGCCAAACGGGAGCAGGGAGCTGTCACATGGACAGAAAGATGGAACCCCTCGCTGTTTCGCCTAGAAAACTCCTGATCCTTGCCGTTCCAAACTCGAAAACACCACCGACGAAGTGGAGAAGACGACCAAAAGTAGCCCCAAACACTGTGTGGTAGAAGGAAAACCCTCACCGGCACACACAAAGCTGATCACCGGAGCTGTCCGTCGATGAGCACGCAGAAATCCTAGATAGAAGGCACAGCTTCTCTCACTAACCTCAGGTCAATTGATGACTAATCTCATAAGTCATACAAAGTTTTGTTCATTGGACTTACATGAATTGATGCCTATAATTTTAATACAGTGAAAAAATAAATAAATTTTCAGATGGGGACAGTGTGCTAAATTCAAATGTCGAAAGTGTGGTTAAAAGATTTTGACATTAATTATTGATGGATCTACAAACTTCAAATATAGAACCACAAAATAGTGTATTGTTGGGAGCACTAAAAACCATTACAAAATCAAAGGAATGAAAGTTAACATGTGAAAGATATGGGGACTTCATAATTAACTAAAGAAGAAATCAAAAACATATCTTTAGAGATGATTGAGAGGTTGAACTGCATTCTTGTTGTTCGGACTCTTGCGAGCTAGAGGAGTATGAATAGCTCCGATCGCTTATTGTCTTGATTATGAGTTCGTCATTTGAATGCGCAGTGAAAATCTTGACTCAAACTTGTGGCCACATGCACAACTCCAAGATTTACTTGATATCCACCTCTTTAAGATGATTATTCCAAGACCTACTCCTAGTGATCTCTCTTTACTATGAACTTTCTTTTTTTGGATACCTTCTAGAGGTGGAGAAGCCTCTTATAAGTTGGTCTTACAACAAACACAAACAAATACAAAAATACAAACAAAATCAAATTAAAGAAATCGAAACAAACACATTTACACAAGTGAGCTTTGCTTTGGATGCTTGTTGTTGCTTCAAATACCTCTTATTAGTCTGGAAATGTAACAACACTTTGTCCTTAAACTCCTAAAAATCGATGATGAAAAGATCCTCAAAACCCTTCTTTTAAAGCATTTAGATTGAAATTGATTTCCACCTAATAATTAACTAATCTTACCCATTAGTCGATTGATATAGTCTCTGACCCGTTGAATAATCTCTTAACCTTCTGAAATCCATCTGATTTTATCGATTATTTGAACATCAGTCGATTAATGCAATTCATCAGTCAACTAATCCATCAATTAAATTAAGCAACTAAGTCGATATACTTCTGTTCAACTTCCAATCGACATCAATCGATTGATGCAACTCATGAGTCAACTGATACCATCAGTCAAATCATGTAATCAAATTTGACTTGCTTATGTTCACTATAAACTATCATTAGTCGATTGATACAACCCATTAGTCGATTGATGTTATCAGTCGAATCAAGCAAATAAATTCGTCTTACTTCTGATCGATTCTAATTGACATCAATCAACTGATACTCATAATCAGTCAATTGATATCATGTAACACACACATATGTATCTTTGAATGAGCTCCATTTCAAAGATATAGTCAATGGGGTTAACTGGGATTTATCATTTTTGTCCCCGGGTCAATGGTGCCACGGTAGGACATCCAGGTTGTCACCTAGGCACTTGCAGTTCGATCCCCAACTACGACGTATTTGCAAGAATTTTCTCCAAATGGGAGCGCAATCAAAGGATGCTGGGCATCTGGGCTGCCGCTGCGTGCACTTCCCGATTTACCCTAATGGTCGATGGGAAACTTTCGTGGGACCAGGTCGGTCACCCCTAGAGATAATCAATGGGGCTAACTGAGATTTATCATTTTTTTTTTGAATAAGCTCCATTTCGCACCAAAGATTGTCTCATTTTGATATCCGAGCCAAAAATTATGACTTTCGAAAGTTTACTCTGTCATTTCCGCATCACTATCAATTAACTAATATTCCTATTTCAGTCTTATCAAAGCTAAATTCTCATATTATCCGATATCTAGTTGATTTTAACTTATCAGAACTTCTTTTGCTCGGCATCTGATCAACCTTGACCTACTGAGAATTTTCATTGTTCAGCATCTAGTCAACCTTAACCTATTAAGACTTCTTCGTTGCCTAGCATTCGATCAACCTTGACTTACCGGGACTTTACGCCTCATGCCAACACCTTGTTGGAATTCAGATCACCAAGTGTCTGATCACCTGTGATCCACTTGGACTTTTCTTCCCGTACCAATTCCCTATTGGACTTTCAATCACCAAATGTTCGACCAACCGTGATCCACTTGGACTTTCCATCTCATGCTAAACGTCTGGTCCTCCATGACCCACTTGGACTTTCTCTTATATGTCAAGTCTCTGATCAACCATGACTCACTTAGATTTTTTCATCGTCAAATATTCCTTCAACCTTGACCTACTTGACTTCCATTCACCGACAAGTATTTTGTCAATTTTGACCTACTTAATATCTAACTAATTTATCAAACATTGAAATCCAACTCAAGTCAGATCGAGTTTGGTCAACCTTGACCTGAGATCTATTGCACGAATAATCTTTCTATTTTTGATATTTGACAATATGTTTAAGTTAGGTTAATTCATTAGCCCAACTTCCTTCATCATCCTTCTTCTCATGCCAAAGCATGAATGAGAGCTTCCTAACTTAAATAATACATTCTCCCCCCTTTAACACATATCAAAATTATTTTCTCAAGATTCATTCATCTTATACATTCCATTCTTAACTTCTAACATCATAATGAAGATTTCCTACCTTCCATTATTTTTCGTGCTCAGCCTTGAGCATATAATCATTTATTCGTTCACTCATCTTCAAATTATTGCATTCTTCTTCTTTTATATTGAAATGATGTCTTTAAGGAAAACCTCCCCTCAAAGCATGCTCGAACTTCAATCATTGCACCAACAATGATTTGAAGTTCCTAAACCTTTATAAAAATCCAATATCTAAGTTATGAGATTAAAGATTCAACCTTGAATCTAAACCTCTCTTTCAATTCCATTTCTTCCCTTCTTAACATCTCTTCCTCATTTTCATCAAGAAAATTATCTTTAAATGTTTATCCAAGTATATTAGAGGATTAGGGATAGATAAGAACATTGAGAGTGAAGTTAAATGACTTAAATGTCCTATTTAGCCAAAAAATATAGAATCAGTTGATTGATTATTTGAAAATTTGCAACTTAATTTCAGACTAACTTCAAAAATATATAAGTAATTTTATGATTTTTGAAAAAGTATAAAATTTTATATAGATATTACTTATGTCAAATACTATTAGAAAAAATAATTTTCTATTAATATATATTATTTTCAAAGAATAATATAAAATTAAAAATTATTGAAAACTTAAATGTTTCATTCTAATTTTGTATCGACTTAATCAATGGTGATTCCTATTAATAGATAGACTTCACAAAGGTTTTTAAAATACTTTTGAAATCATTTTCAAAATTAATTTTCAATCATGTTCTATGGATTAAATGCATATGACTTGCACATTAACTTTCTTTATTATTAGCCAATATAAAATTAATTTATTTTGATAAAATTAAAGTTCATTTTGATATATCAAATTGCATCTTAAACTTAGTCGATTATCCCAATATTTTATTTGTATCTAATGTGTCTCAATATACACACAAGTCATCCTATGATCTTAGTAAGACGTAAAATTAATTTTTTCCTAAACCTAAGGGATCATGCATTTCTATTTAAGCATTCTAGATTTGATCATCTTACTTAAGATGTCAATTAATGTCATTTGTCTTTAATTATAGGGATTTAAAATTTATGCATGAAAATAAGTATGATATATATCAAATCCATATTCTTCAAAAAAGAATCTATCATCTTCAAATAATGCAGGTATAACATGACAATTTTCATGGCAAAATATAAAAAATAATGACATGACATATGATATATCATACATAACATGATAAATATGACATGCTAATAAAAATACTTAGATTTTCAATCTAAGTGTTATCAATTAATCTTTATATCAAATACATGCATAAGTAGCTTATCTACCTTGAATGTGTCAAAAATCTCAAACTTGACACATTTTTGAATTTTGTCCTATTTTGCTAATTTGATCAACTTAATAACTTAATTTTGATTGACACACTATAGAGATCTTCCCAGATAATATTTGAATTTTCATTCTAATGATATCATAATATCTTGAAAATATTCTAAAATAATAATTTCATTATGGTTGGGTTGATTATCCTTCCAATTTGGATTGACATACCCTATACATATTTAGTGTGAAGAGATCACACTCTTAGGAACTCAATACCTATTAGAGTTTCTTAAGTGTACTAGGTACTCACTAGAGATAATTTCTCTAGACATCTTTCTAATGACTTTTCTAGACTTCTAAGAAGTCTTAGTCAGCGTAATCTAATCAAAGTTAATTCTAGTGATGACCTGGTATGAGATTATGCTTTCCTTGGATTTAGATTTATATCTCAAATTTTTTTTTGTCTTTAGATGACTCTTGTCAACCTAAATTTAGATTTTGCTTCTTGGATCTTTAACCTCATTCATTATTTTCTTAAGAATCTTTTTTAATGGATCAAGTTTTGATCTTAAAATTTAATTTTTAACTTCTAAAGTATTTATCCTTTATTTTTTATGATTAATTTGAATTTTTTTAAATATATATCTAAATTGTTTAGGGTTCTTATTTACATTATTGTTATTTTTTTATCTTTAAATAGAGTTATTCCAGGATGATGTTAATTATATCAAAGATAGCTAGAAAGAAATAAAATGAACTTTTTTATCCTTGGTTTCAATTTATGCTCGAGGATTTTGCTTTTTATAAAGTGAGAGAGAAGAAAGGTCATTTTTAGAACATAATTGAGTTGGTTACGATGAAACAGAGTTACTAAAGTGAGTAAGAGTCGAATATCCTCCTCTATCATGATCAACTATAATTTCTCGATTTACCTCTTTATGTATAATCGTGTAACTGACCTTGTAGAACCGTTAGAGTGATGAATTCTATCTTTTGCTAGAGAAGAGAGGTAGAGATTGAGTGCAGCCGAATTAAAATAATATTTTAAAAAATTATAATTCGGATGTTTGGGAAAGTGTCGAGCTGTTGACCGGAGCGGCTATCATCGGACTTAAATGCGTCTTTGAGAAAAAATAAATTATAATGCCAAACGATCCAGGAACATGGAAATATATATTAAAATAATTATGTTTTTATTATGATTATATATATATATTTTTTATTTAGTGGAGAATAATACTTTATTTATATGCTAGCGATCTGAATCTTCAATCGACTAAGCAGCGGGCGGCGGGGGATATCGAAGCACCGGAACCAGGCGGAGCTCCTCCTTCCTCACCACGCTCGCCCCGAATGCCTCCGCCATATCCAGTTTCTCCGCCGCCGTATTCACTTCTCCTCCTCCTGGAAGCTCCCAGTCGAAGTGGAACAGCAGCTGAGCCAATGCGAGTTCCAC
>JAOBBC010241092.1:0-15931 GCA_025388495.1 Curcuma longa | reverse complement strand
ATCTTTTATTATTAGATGTAAATATTTACCTTGTTAGATTATAGAAATAATCTCTGTATTATTAGAATGTAAATATTCATCTTAATTTGTAGCCTAAAAATACTCATGTACTCTATATATTTTATCATAATGAAAAGATGAGTACGCAGAATTTCTTTCATACGCGAGCAGCAACAGGCCGACAGCGGCTGCGCGATTTGATCACGCTTGACGCTCACACTGGCGGACATGCCGACACGGTAAGAACTAAGAAAACAATCTCAATAAGCTAGACCCAAAGAGGAGAAGAACGGAAAAAATACTTGAGATTTGAGATTCGTCGCCGACTCGCCGTCACGCCGTGGAGTTCCTCGTCACCATCACGTCGTGAAGAAGTTGTCGCGCACTCCGCACTCGCATGGGTCATAAACCAATGAAAATAACTTAAACTTCTAAAAAAAATTATGGAAAACAGGGCTGGGCTATAGCCAGTACAACCCTGTATTGCCTCCGTCTCTGAAAATGAACATAGGCTCTCTATGACTGTATTTGGATATGGCTGGCAGCATTACGAATTTACGATCAGTTGTTGGATCAGTGAGTGATCCAGGAGCATGCAGCTCTCACTGTAAGACGAAAGTAAGAATTAAATCTTTGCTTTAATTCATATGCATTTTCCCGATTGCCACTTTAGGGGACTGCATTGTTTGCTTTAATTCATGGATATAGTCTTTTAGTGACCTAAATGTTGCAAGGAAGTGACAGTGTATGAAGTAACTACACTTGATGTATCATCGTCCTCAACCACTTTTATGTCATTGATGTTGGATTTACATGTTTGATTTAATAACATAACCGATAATGTCATATTAGTTCAAATCTGATAAAGTGATCTAATTAAAGTATTTATGGATTTAGATTATTAGATATGGATTTATATATATAGAATATGTTAAGCCATTCTATTATTAATGACAGACTGTTAACAAAATTAATTGAGTTCATCTATATAGGTGTGATCCTCGTAAGATTAGATATTTTGACAAATTTTCAGCCTCTCATTGGCGAGAAGAATACGACATCGTCACCCTAATGAACAGACAATGATGAGATGATGACATTTCTACTGCAATCAGATTCTGTTTAATTTTGTGTTATCAATTATTTTTGTTTATTTTACTATAAAATCTCGATAAAATTAGATTTGTTGCATGAAGTGGTATTAGAGTCACAATCAAGTGGTATTAGAGTCACAGTTATTTTGTTGAATTTATAGTATTAAGTTGATGTATTTCGTCATTTTTTTACAGTTTTGCGATAGATTTTGATCTATTATTGTAAAATGATGATTGCCTGAGTTTTTACAATGATAGGTAGAAAATCTAGATTTAGGTTTCTTTTTCATTTTCTTTGAGTTTTTTCTATGAAGAAGACGAAGAATAGCAGCAACGACCGTCATTTGAGGTGAAAACAATCATTTTGTATCCGAAAAAAATCATGTTGAGTCGCTATTAATTGATTACTTTGATAAGGCAATTGACTGCTGAGGCTAAAATCGTGAACAAAAACTTTACAATTTGACTAAGACACTCGATTGATTTCACATTAGTCGACTACCATAAATAACAATCGATTATTGTGCCTAAATTCACGAACAAAGAGTTTGCAGCTCAACTGTTGCACTCAACTGATCTCCTATCAATCGATTGTTATAAGGATCAGTTGACTGCTATATTAAGATTTGCGAATAAAATATTTACTGTAAGACCGATGTGTGCGAGAGAGGGGAGGTGAATCTCGATCGTTCTATTCGTTTGTTTGACGTGTGTTAGATTACTCATAGTCGATCTGGAAGTCCTAAATGCAGCGCGCCTTTCCTGAAGCTTCCTGGGTCGTAGAGCTTTGTGTTGTAGTCTTTCTTTCGAGCACACAGTAGTAGTAGTCATAGAAGAATTAATTTTCAAGTACTGCTCGTTGAGGCCTTATTTATCCCATTTCGGGCGCCTAGATTCCCTTTTGGGCGCTCCGGTTCGATCCAATCTAATCCGCAACCTCCAGACTTTATTCTGATCAAGACTCAGGTTAGTCTAGGTGTTTGGAACCAAATCTGAGTGCTTAGACTGTCTAAGCCTCTAAAATTAGATCCGGGTGCCTGGAACAAATCCGACTCGGTTGACCCTAAGTTGACTTTGGTTCCCTCCAAACTTGATTTGACTGTGTTTATTTGCTTCTATCTGCTTCTTTAGTCGTGCTTTCATCTCTTGGTTCCTACAAGACACGCATAAAACAAACAAGCAAATAATTTACGTCTTAATATAGTATGTTTGACCTACTAGGTTTACATAAGTCTTACCTTGTAGGTCTAGCCTACAAGGCTTCTCCACGTAAGGGTTACTCCCATAGGATTTTCTTTTATTAAGCATTCGGTCACCCTTGACCTATTTAAACTTACCATTGCCTAACCTCTAGTTAGGATTAGTTACTCGGTAGATTTTCTAGCCGCTAAACATCCGATCCTCCAGATCTGTTTGAACTTCCCCTTACCTAATCTCTAGTTAGGACTAGTCACTCAATAAATTTCTCACCGTCAAACATCTGGTCACCCTTGACCTACTTGGACTTCTGCTTAGTCTTGATCACTCGACCACCAAGACTTTCCTTTCAATGCTCAATCCTTATTGACCCATTAACATGCCCGCTTAGTATCCCTAATCCCGCTAAGACTTCCTTGTCTAACCTCCAATTAGAACTTGCCTTACCTAACCTCGAATAGGACTTGCCTTGCCTAGTCTCTAACTAGTATTTTTCTTTTTGTCTAACCTACAGTTAGGACTTCCCTTGCTAGTCATCTGGTCAATTTTGACCTGACTAGACTTCACTCATATCCAAACATTAGATCATATTTAAATCAATCCTTGGTCAAACAGATCTGACTTAGATACATTATCAACATTGAAACTTTAGAGGCAGGCTAAACCAACAATCTCTCCCTTTTTTATGTTTGATAATTTTCTTAAGTTAAGTTGTAAGTCATAAGGGTTTTAACACTTTGGGAGATTACTAGTTCTTTAACATAAGGTTCCCTTCTCCCCCTTTGTCAATCATAAAAAATGATGTACCTTTGATTTTTCACCAATAATTTATGAATTTTCTATGATCAAAACTTAGTCTAACCCTTTCTTGAAAGACCATAGTAAATTATAAAATTAATTTTGCAAAATAATTTTCAATGAAGGTTTTCAAAAGATTTTTCCAAAGGATTTTCAAAATAAATTTTAAAAGTACTTTCCAAAGATTTTCAAAGTAGATGTTTTAAAAAAATATTTATTACTCTTTCAATCAGGATCTCCCCTTTTACATATATATTTTTAGAAATCCTTATTAACCGCAAGGAATGTTTACCTAAGTGTATGAGAGTTTGATCCAAATCAAAAGACTAAAATGATTTTGAAAGTAATTTTGAAATGCATTTTCAAAGATTTTTTCAAATGATTTTCAAAAGTCATTTTCAAAGCATAGTTGAAGCACCTTCTCTTTCTCTTTCTCTTTTGCTTTCTTTTTAGTAATTTTAATGTTTGCTTCATGTCAAAGTTGTTAGCCTTAAAGAAAATTTCCATTTTTCTTACCAAATAGGCTTCCTCATCTTCACCCATTGATGACTTCGAATCAAATTTATTCTTTGTTGTTTGTAGGGCAATGTTGTGGTTCGATGTTCCTATTTCTTTTAAATGTGCACATCTAGATTCATGTAATTCCAAAGTAGAGAACAGATCTTCTAAACTACTTACCTCTAGATTTTTCAAAATATAGTAGGAGTCTACTATAGACATCCATTATGGGGTATATGGAAAAGCATTCAATGCATACCTCAGAGTGTCCCGATTTGACATTCTTTCGTTGAGATTATGGAGACTTGTTAATATCTCCTTGAGACACACATATAGTTGAGGTACAGTTTCTCCCTTTTCTAACCTTAGGTTGCTAAATTGATTTTTAAGCAGATATCTTCTAGCTAGCTTTATCTCTAAGGTACCTTCATGAAGTTCTAAGAATTTTTTCTAGAACTCTTTAGCAAAGTTGTAAGTATCAATCTGGTTAAGTTCCTACACTGGTAACACACCTAGTAAATGGAATTCTACCTTACCATTGGCATGAATTCATCTCGCTACTTCTTGATCCATCCATATTACTTGAGTTCTTCATCTTCATTTTTGAGCACTTCAAAACTATTTTTTATGCAAATCATAATTTCAAAGTTAGTTTAAAAAAATACCTCCATTTTCTTCTTCCACATGGTAAATTCACCCTCAAACTTTGGTGGATGGATGTTCACCCCGGCCATTTCTCCCGATCTAGTTACTAAGTTGACAATTAATGCTTTTGAGCGATCCTACTTTGATCAATTGTTGGTGCAACGGAAGCAATTCGGCTTGTTAGAATGGAGGGATGAATAACAATCTATAAACAAAATTTGATCTTTCTCTTGTTAATAACTCAACAAGGAAGCACGTACATTAATCAAAATAAAATAAACATAAATGGAAAGAGACTTGTTGTCTTACTTAGTTTGCAACCAACTAGTTGCTAGTCCAAGACTATGAAAAGAATACTATGAAAATAGCACTAAAGTCTCTTATTCGCAAAGAAGCCTCTTACACCAATTGCATACAAGAATGTAGTTAAAATAACAGAACAAGAATATAGTTCGAGTATGTGATTTTCAATTAAACTCCTCATCTTCGTTTATAGCCACTGTTTGAAGTGTCGATGTGGCGCATTCAGTAGATCAATTGAACAAATTGGTTTACTGATCTAGGTGGCATGATAACTAATGTGGCTAATAACCTTTATTCGTTGCAACGACCATTTTGCTGACATGGCTGATAATCCTCATCTGAAGCAATGATCATCGGCTGACGTGACAGACTAACGACATCATCCATTCAACGGTCCTTGCTTGACTATTTTCTAAAGTAACATTCGGTAGACCAATCCACGAGTCCCAACCTCATGCTCAATCTTCCTCCCGACTTCACGTGGCTTGGATACCGGAGTGCTCTTCCATAGCTCCTTGTCCCTCAAATGCACTTAGCTTGTCGGCTCCTTTCCCGTGTCTTCCTTCTCACTCACTGTATCTTCTGCCAAGGTTCACCATCTCTGATGCTCCTCGTGCTTCCGATTCCTAACTATACTCCACCGGACCTTGATTTATCGGGTACCTGTGTGTTATCCTAAGTTTCTACTCACTTAGACATATAAATTAGTGACACAAGCAAGACCTAACTTAGACTAGTTTGACAACACATCAAAATAGTCATAGTTCTAACCACTTGGGGTTCTAACAAGATGTATATTATGCTAAAAATAATTAGTCCAAAAGAAATTTATTTTTATGTCAGATATATGTTTAAAGATGGCTTATTTATAAAGAATAGGTCTTGCTAATCATGCACACAATATGTTGGCCCAAAGTAAGATGTGTAGTAGATTAAGGTTTGTAAGTCATAGACTCAAACATAGTTAGCTCATATAAATTGTGATTTTATTAGTTATGTGCATAATGTGTCTGTCCAAAGGAAGACACTTTATATGACCAACGAAAATTATCATGAATTAGAAATTGAGAGTATCACTAATAAATTTAATTCTAGTTTAAAGACTAAATATGATGTTGTACTTGGTATCTTATATAATGCATATACATAATTTAAAAAATACATATTAAATGTATTATATATTATAATCTATCTATAGTCTTGGCAATAATGTGAGCTTTTGTTGTTTGTCTCTTTCATTTTTAATACAATCTGTAGTGGCCAACATCAATAATATGCTATTGTTAATCGATAATAAATTTTTAAAAATCAAAAGGGACCTATAATAAGGGTTAAGATAAACAAACTGTAACATTTGGGTCTTCAGGGCATAAAGTGCAAAAGAAATAAAATCAAGAACCCACTCATTTATTCTGTAATAGAAAAGGTCATTTGAAAAAATGATTGTCACAAGTATGTCAACTAATGTATTAAAAGTGGTATATGTCTCAATTTCATTAATTTAGAAGTCAATTTGACTATTGTACGTAACGACACTTGGTGGATATATACTTATGCTACTACCCACATAAGTGTCATTATGTATGGTTATCTCATAAGCTGATTGTCAATTGATGGTGAAAGATACATCTATACAAAAAATGACAAAAAGGCTAAAGTAGAGGCGATAGGTGTTTAGGCTTTATCTAGGAACCAATATATTTCTAAATTTGAAAAATATGTTTATGGTACCATCTTTTAAACGAAACTTGATATCTATTTCTTGTTTGGACAAATCAGATTATTCTTGTTGATTTGAAAATAAAATATTTAATATTTTTAAATTTTAATTTTGATTTGTACTAGTTCCTTGGTCGATAAGCTACACAGAATAAACATCATAACTCCTATTGATAATGAAATAATGCATATAAGTGGTACAAAGTGAAATTTAACTAATGAGAACCATCCATGTTGTAGCATAAGTATTTAAGACACATATCTAACCAACACCTAAAAAGATTAATGTTACAAGAAATTTTTGATTCCCTTGATATATCAGACTTTAAATTAAGTTTACACTTAATACATCACCGCTAACAAAAGAAATAAGAGTTTAAGTCAATGTAGTGATGTCTTAAAATTAATACATATGGACATATTTGGATCTTGGTGAGCAACTGCTGCATAAGATCTTGGTAACAAAAGAAATAAGGGTGCAAGCCAATTGTAAGCAACTGCAACATAAGACCAAGTTATTTCTATCAGATAACTTTGAAATGAAAGATCTTGGTGAAACATCTTTTGTGTTAGAATATAGATATGTCGTGATCATTCAAGAAGTATTTTTGGACTTTAACAAAAGTCCTATATTGAAAAGGAGCTCATACGGTATGACATATAGAACTATGGACCTAGGGATACACCTATGCCAAAAGGTAACAATAATGTTCACAACTTGAACTTTAGATAAAATAAATACATAAACTCCTTTATGCTTTGACTGTGGGGAGCCTCATATATGCATAAGTTTATATGCATCTAGATATTGCATATATGGTAGGGATATTGGGCAAATACTTAAGTAACCCTGGACTAGATCACTAAAAGTAGTAAAGAGAGTTATGTGATATTTGTTGAAAATCAAAGGATTTATGCTCATGTTGTATCGGAGGTTTAATCACTTGAAAATGATTGGATATTCTGACTATGATTTTGCTGGATGTTTACATAGCAGAATGTCCACTTCTGACTATATCTATATGCTTGCTAGAGGAGTTATTTCGTAGAAAAGCATTAAGCAGCTGCTAATAGCCACTTCTGCTATGAAGGCAGAGTTAATAGATTACTACAAAGCATTCAATTATAAGATTTGACTACAGAACTATATTACAACATTGCAGATTGTTAATGGCATTGATAGGTCATTGAGGATTAATGTGATAATAAAACCACAGAACTTTATGTCAAAAATAATCGCAGTTTATCGAAGTCAAAATATTCGACGTAAAGTATGTGATAGTCAAAGAGAGAATCCAGAGTGGTCAAATATTTGTAGAGCATATTCAAACATACTCCATGTTGGCGGATCCATTTACCAAGGCATTGCCGACTAAAGTTTTTCATCATTATGTGATGAGTATGGGGCCCTTTATATTGATGAAGTACTCATTTAATGAGAGTTTGTATTTATTGTTTAATGTTGTATGTTGATAGACACATGTATTTTTTTATCGTACGAACTCAAGTTTTCTGATATATGTGTATATTTCATTTGACACTTTGAATAAAGTTATTATGATTTACAATTATTATTTAGCATATGATGTTTTTAAATATGGTATTGGATTCCTTTTGGAATCATAAGTTTTAGATCATAATTTGTCCTTGCAATTTAGCATAAAGTGTTTGCAAATATGATTAAGACCCCTTTGGGTCATCAAAAGAACTAATTGAGAATTGGTATGCATAGATCATTTTTCATGTAGTTCTCAAATTATACATCCACATATGATCTATGCCATTAATGACATTAGTATTATAATTATTGTTAAGGCTTATTACAGTTATAATAATTATGACATCTTTAGTCTATATCAATAAAATTAATGGACCAGATTGTTTTACAACTTATGACATTTTGAGCTCAAATAAGGAATTCTAGTTGTATATACAAAATCACATATAACTCAAGTGAGAGATTGTTGGATTTAACTTCCATATTGGTGGGCTTACATGTTGATTTAATAACATACTCAATAATGACATATTGGTTCAAACCCGATAAAGTGATCTAATTAAAGTATTTACAGGTTTGAATCATTAGATGTGGATTTACATGTGTAAAACCTATTAATCCATTCTGTTATTAATGATTGGTAGATAACATAATTGAATTTACCACTATATATAGGATGTGGTTCACATAGGATTAGGTATTCTAACAGCTTCACGCCTCCCGTTAGTGAGAAGAATATGACGCTGTCACCCTAATAGCCTATGGAATAAGATCCGTCCATTGTATTATGCATGATCTTTAGATTTAGAAGACGATGCTACAATGATGTCATTTCTGTTTTGTGCCATCGATTGCTTTTGTTTATTTTGCTATAAAATCTTGATAAAATGGTTATATTTGAGAGGTGTTCTAAGATAATGGCCTTACGATTGTACTATTTATTGAATAAATAGAAATTTATAATTTAATTGTATATTTACCATGTGTTTGATTGGATCTTAAACTTGTTTATTAAATGTCTATAATATGATGCATAGCATGAGAGAATTTGTGATTGGATCATAAGTTGTCAGCATCTCTACATGTGCAATTATGAACGTATTAAAATTATCCCTAGTCGATAAATTGATGAGCATGGACGTCATTGATTCCATTAAGACTAACATGTTTTAAACTCCTTAATTTACCAAGTAATTATTCTCACTAGCTGGAGGCATTGGATGTTGAGAGTTATACGTAGATATTAGTTAAAGTCAACTAGTTCATTAGAGTGACCTACCATGAGACTTCATATGGTTCTATGCATATGAAGATCTCAGTGCAGCTTAAGTACGAGTTTCCTTTGACTTGCGGTATTCAAGTCACCTTGGTTATGGAGGCTTATACTTTGACATCTTAAGCAAACATCTCCAAGGAGATATAGACTCAGGATGATTATGTTGGGATCATCCCGGTGCAATACGCATGTTTACACGTTTCGCAAACGTGCGCAGCAAAAATATACAGATAATTAAACTAATTATTATTATAACACACGCATACAAAGTATGAAATAACAACTTACAAGACATGATAGGAAATTAAAATTTATAGAAAACTAAATAATTCTACGCGTACCTCGCAAATGATGACGTTGAGCGGAATTGGCATCAATCAAGCAGTCCTCATCGGAGTCCCGCCTCTACTGGTGATCCATGCCAAGCTCTCGTCTGGACGGCTTCAGAAGCCACGAGTCACATCATCATCTTCGGTACTAGCCGATGATCGATGACGATCGAATCGAGAGAAGCCTTATTTCAGAAATCATGCAGCAACATTTGTCGCGATCGTTCCGGGGCGTTCTAACTATTCCTGATGTAGTTTTTCGGTGGTCAATCATTAACCGCCGAATTAGGATAAATAACTAGAAAACCCTTTCCGATAATGATGGAACAATTCTTCGGAAGCTTCGCAAGCTTCCATGAGAATGTCAGATGGTCGTCGGACGATCAGATTTGATTGGTAACGATCGAAAAACCTATCCAATGGCTGGACACAATTTTCAACGATTAGACAACGAATTCTGACATCCAAAACCTAATACAATTTTCCATCACACGACCAAAAATAGGACTTCAGTCGAACATAGGACTTTTTCTCCTCTCCTCTCCTTCTCTCCTACATGGCCGGAACAGAGGACTTCATCTTCCTCTCCCACACATCTCCCTCTCCCTTGCAACCGGCTGAAATAGGCGGAGCAAAGGCAGCTGGCCATTAGAGCAGGGGCGCCCAACCAACGAAGCGGAGGCGGTGGGCTTGCAGTCGGCCAGAGGGGTGGTTCTTAGAGAAAGAATCGCGACGTCATGCTCCTCAGGAAGAAGATGAACCGGCTCTAAGCTCCCTCTTTCCGCCGCTAGCTATCCCCTTCACAAGATGTAAATCGCGAGCCGACCGAAGCAGGGCTCAATCGAAGCAGAGGTGCGCGCGACGGTAGGGAAAAGGTTGCAACTTCTAGGGTTTTTGGCTTCCTCAGGTGGACGGCGAAATAGCACTGGACAGAGAAGTAGCGCCGGGCGGAGAAGCGGCACCGACAGAAAAAAAAACCTTTCACGCAAGCAGAGAAGCCCACTTTTAGGGTTTTGATTGTGATCCTTTATAGGATCACAATTCTCTTACAGTGTCGCGGCAGAGAAGAAAGGGAAACAGGGCTGAACTGGAAGAAGAAGAAAAGGAGAGAACCGAACCAGCTGAAAACCCTAAACTGGGTTACTGTAGCAAACCAAATTCAAACTTGGTTCAATAACCAAACGAACTTCGATTTGATCTAAACCAGTTTTGTTCAATTCGTCTTCACAAGATGAAGCTCCTCATCTCTTCCGTTTTATCGAAACATCTTTCATTATTAACCAAATCAAATTGGTTCGATTTGGTTCAAAATCGAATCATTTGGTTCACTAACTAAACGACCTCTGATTTGAATAAAATCAACTTCGTTCATTTTGTCTTCGTAAGATGAATTCCATCGTTTTGTCCTTTATTTGGTCCAACTAGATTTTATCTCTCTCATTCTGAGAATCTAATTTTCAAACTCATTTTAAGTACTTTAGAGAACTTGTATTGCGTATGACCCAATAGGTTCCCGGTTATGTTGGTCATCCATAATTAACCATTAATTATAGAATAATCATGAGTGACACCTAGTAGTACATCATGATCCCCAATTGATCGAAAAATCAACGATTGATTCTAAAATAATTCTAAACCCTTTAGCAACTACACTGAATCGTGTCTCGTTCTTTCATTATCTTATGCTCGCTTAGTTCAAGACATGGTCTATGTGTCAGTCCCCACTAGGCTGACTACGTTACACCTAGCCCAAGCTATTTTCTTGTCCTATGGATTCAAGTTACTTGTACATGTGTCCAAGAGTATCATACTCTTGACATGTAATATTTTGGCCAAAGACTTTTAGTAACAATCCTAACAAGCAGTCGCAGGGTATACGTCTTCTTTTCAAGGAGTGATGAATCCTCTGTGGGCTATTCAAACACCTTTGGGCACTTTGACTTATACCCAATCATCTCGGGTCTACACCTCCTCGAAGATGCTTGCTTAAGATTTCAAAATATAAGCCTCCAAGACTAAGATGACTTGAATACCACAAGTCAAAGGAAACTCGCACTTAAGCTGCACTGAGATTTTCATTGACATTTGTATCGAACCATATGAAGTCTCAAGGTTAGTCACTCCAATGAACTGGTTACCTTTAACCAGCATCCATGTTTAACTCTCAACATCCAATGTCTCCAGCAGTAAGATCAGCTACTTAGCTAATTAAGGAGTTTACATGTGCTAGTCTCAACAGAATCGATGACGTCCGTGCTCATCAATTCCTCAACTAAGGATAATTTCAATACATTCATAATTGTACATGTAGAGATTCTCACGAGTTGTGATCTAATCACAAATTCTCTCATGCTATGAATCGTATTGCGGACATTGAGTATTTGAGTTAAAGATCCAATCAAACACATATGGAATGTGCACTTAAACAGTGAATTGATATTTATCCAATAAATAGTATAACCGTAAGACAATTGCCTTAGGACACCTTTCAAATCTAACAGACTCCCACTTGACCTAAGGCCAATTGCCATGATATCAAATACCATGCATCTCTATGTGTTCCTCAAATTTACTTTGAGGTAGAGATTAAAGGATCCACAAGGTTTCTTTTGGTGGGATTCTTCTCGAATTGTATTTCTCTTCTACTAATGATTTTTCTGATTAATTGATATTGCCGAAGCACGTGTTTGGATCGACGGTGAAACCTAGGTTCCATCGCCTGCGCGATTGCTCCATTGTTGTCGCAATAAGCAAGTAACACTTCAACAATAGTTGGAACTATTTCAAGTTTAGAAATGAACTTCCTGATCTAAACCGCTTCATTTGCTACTTCACAAGATGCAATTATGTCTTATTTGAAACATTTTCAACTTATTACGCTATAATTTAAAATGAATATGTACCCAGACTGAGACTCGAAATCATCCTGGTCTGTCTAGTAGCTAGCATCAGTATACCCGCGTGTAGCCATATCATCTTCTCCATGTACCAAGACCAAATCCTTATTTTCTTGCAAGTACTTTAAGAATTATCTTGACAGCCGCCCAATGATCCATTACTGGATCTAATCGGTATCCACTCTGACACCAGAGCACACAGTACGTTGGGTCTTATACACATCATAGTGTACATGATTGATCCTATTGTTGAAGCATAAGCAATCTAACTCATGTAAATCCTTTTGTCTTTTGTCCATGAACACGTAGACTTCGAAAGGTGAACCTTTCTTGGATTCAAGCATGCTAAATCGCTTTTAGTATCTTGTTGTGTAGATTGAAAGATCAAGCAACCTCTTCGATCTATCTTTATAGATCTTAATTTTGAGGATTTAGGTTGTTTTTCTCATGTCTTTCATGAAGAACTTTTGACTGATCATAATTTAATTGACTGCAAAATAGGCATATCGTTTCCTTTTATTAATATGTTATCAACATATAATATCAGGAATTCGATCGCACTCCCACTGACCTCATTATACACAAAGGATTCGTCAAATTTTGTGAGAAATCAAACTATTTGATTACCTCATCAAAATGGATATTCCACTAAGTTTCAAACTTGACTTTAATGAAATCCATTTCTGACTTCATGGTTGTTAACTATTTATCCCTTTCAGAACTTTTCAAAACTTCTTCATGATCAGTAGTTTACTCGTGCTCGATGAATAACACATCATTTGATTCACTTACGAGAAATATATATTTCTTTGGAATAATACGTGTCCTACTGGATCTACGAAGAGGTTGTCTCAATAGTTCAGCCGATAGCTCATCACTATGAGCAATCGATTGTGGTTCGCGACTAGGTGTCTCATTAATGTCTATTTGAGTTTCTTGAACTTCATGAAGTTCTAACTCAACTCCCACTATTTCCTGCATGAAAAGCTCTTCCATGAATATGGTATGATGTGAAACAAACACTTTTGTTCCACGGGAGAATACAATTGATAACCCCTCGTTTCCTTAGGGTACCCAATAGACATTTATCAGATTTAACTTTCTACTTTTCTGATACAGTCCTCTTCATGTAAGTAGGACAACCTCATATCTTCATGTAAGATAAGCGAGGTTTTACCATTCCATATCTCGTATGGAATGGCAGAGACTATCTTGGTCGAGACTCTGTATAATAATTAAACAGTTGTCTCAAGTGTGTTACCTAAAATATTTTTGAAAGAATTGCAAGAGTTATCTTTAACCTAACCATGTCCAATAAGGTTCAATTTCGCCTCTCAATACCCTGTTACGCTCGGGTATATATGACGGAGTCCTCTTAGATAATATTTCATTATCTTTTAGATAATCCTGAAACCCTTGATTTAAGTATTTACTACCTCGATCGGATCAAAGTGATCTAATACTCTTGTCAAACTGTCTCTCTACTTCAATTTTGAATTCTTTGAGCCATTCAAAGACCTCAGATTTATATTTTATTAAATACAATTACCCCAATCATGAACGATCATTGATAAAGGGAAATGAAGTAGTTGTAACATCCTCGTGTTTGAGTTAATATTAGACCAGACACATCGATATGTGTAAGGCCAAGTAACTCCCCCACTAGTTCCCCTTTTCGGTAAAATGTAACTTAATTATCTTGCCATTAAAGCATGATTTGTATGTATCAAATGAATGTAATTCAATTGATTCCAAACTGCCAACCGTTTGAAGTTCGGTGATGCGTTTCTAGCTTATATGGCCAAGACGATAATTCCACAAATAGGAGGTTAATTGATTATCTTTTCAAGCATGCTTGTTGTTGATTTCGATATTGAATGCCTTGTTGAAAATATCTAACACGTAGATACTATTACTTAATGTTCCAGTCTCATAAAGAACTCCATTCTGTTGGGTTTTTCGGGCCGCAAAAATCATTTTTTGCATTACGGAAACCCCGGAAACCCGGCCACGGATCCGTGCGAAGAATAAAAAAAAATCTTATACATGTTTATACAATTATTCTTACATCTACATGTAAGGAATTTACCCTTGAAGCGAACCCTTCGCGTATCCCGCTCGTCCTTTTTGATCACCGAATCTCGAGGGTGTCAAGTGTACACCCCTCTATATGTATCCACACGAACAATAGACGAAGACCAAAACTCTTGAGTGTGCTAGCACCCCTAAGGAGTTTCGGCCAAGACAAGAGGAGAGGGAGAAGAGAAGAGCCAAGGAGGAAGAAGAAGCCTTCAAGTAGAATCAATGAAAAATGAATTTTTTTCTCATTCATTCTAAAGTGGCCGACCACTTTCAATGGGGAGAGGAGGTTACAATAACCCATTTAATGCCAAGAGTTACTGGCAACCCTAGATTTGCAATGTCACGAATAGGGTTGCAAATTGATTTTAAATATCGAAAACCCACGATAAATACAAGCAAGCAAGTATAGGGGATTCGAGTCGTATTTTTCCAAGGTTAGTAGAAAAGTTGTTTAATAGGAGCTTTCGAGTGTCGTGTTTTTGGATTTTTCGAATGTAAATGGGGTTTTGGTATTTTTAGAATGTAATGAAAATGAAAATGAAATAATCTAATGAAATGCAATTGAAATCAAGTTGAAACAACTCCTAATCTAGCAACGCAATAGAATTCAAAAGCTAAAACTAAGATTAGAAATTGAATTTAATGAAACTAATCTAGCTTGCAAGAATCAAAGCTATGATGCAATTTAACTATTCATTTCCACTTAGATAGCAATGAAAACCCTACTCAAACTAACCTACCCTAGCAAACCTAGCTATATGTTGAAGTAAAATGGCACGGAACAGTGTTTTCTTGATATTGAACAGTAAACTCAAAATCGAATTAACCTAAGCTCCAAAGTAACCTATCTACACTATCTTCTAGCATTACCCAAACCAATTGCATTCAAAGGGGTTTTAACGGATTGAAAATGGGATGTGCTGATATGGAACAGTAAATCTGAAAATCAGAAGTTCAGTAACAATTCAGATTGCTCAAAGATCAAACCAAGCTTTCAAAACCTTTAAAACTAATCTATCAACATCCAACAGCTAAAGTACCAATCACTAACAAGAAATCAAGCATTGTAAACAGGAATTGGATCAAACAAATTTGAGGAATGAATTGCAGAAACAAAAATCAGAAATCAATATCAGAAACTGCATCCCCTGCTTCCTCTTCCTCGTGTCTCTCAGCTTGGTGTCAAACAAACTGCCGAATCCACAATGTGGCCTCGAAAATCCCTTTAGAAGCTTGAACACAATCGTCGGACTGTTTGCTCGCGTCCACGGTTCTGAAAACCCGAAGAAACCCTCTTCAGTTCAACAGCAGCCGATGTTCGAGTCGCATTCAGTGTTGCAAACTGGAATGGTACACCTCTCCTCGTGCCGGTGAAGTCTATGACCCCTCAAGCTTGCTCCGAAACCTTCAGAGAACCCCTCTTCCAATTTCGGTTGCTGAAGATGTCGTAGCTCGTCGGGATTGCCGTGAATAGGGGAATCCAGCGGCGGAGAAACCCTCGCCGTCGCTAGCTTCCAACCGCCTATTTCCGTCCAACTCAGCGGTCCTAGCTTCCTCGAGGATCCAGCAGCACGAAGGAATCAGATTGGGTGGAT
>JAOBBC010240912.1:0-15944 GCA_025388495.1 Curcuma longa | reverse complement strand
GGCATGGTAGCCTGTCTTCGGACCGGATCATTATCAGAGGAGGCTTGGGAGCTTGTTCTCTGATTACGTGATCCAATACGGTTGGCTCGGGTGAGACCCAAGTTAACCGGATCAAGTCTTGATTTAGGGTTTAATGTTAAGCTTGGTTTAATCGATCAGTGAATCGATTAACCAAGAGTAAGTTGGTTATTCGATCTGGTGATCAATTATAGAGCTTTAATCGATCTGGTGATCGATTACAAAGTATTCTGTGAGAATTCACAAAACCCACAGAACGTACCATAATCGATTGGGAAATCGATTATGGTGAACTGTAATCGATCAGGTGATCAATTACAAATTTAATGAGAAACTAGGTTAGCGTGTGGTAATCGATCACCTGATCGATTACCATGCCTTAATCGATTAGGTGATCGATTAAGGGCTATTGTAATCGACTGTTTGATCGATTACACGGTTTACAGAGGAGAGAATTACGACGTTTAATCGATTGTTTGATCGATTAAGGCTTTTCTGATCGTGCTACTCTGACCATTTCTGATTTCTGAATATTCTGATATGCTGTGCTAATCCTCTCTGAAGCTTACAAATGGATTTTGAATTCAAGTTAAGAAGAGGAAGAGTCAAGGGCTAGTTTTTTGCCATGGCAGCTTGTCGAGCTTGGGTTTTCAGGTAAACGACATGGCGAGACCCTGAGCTGCACGGGAGGTTGATCAGTGAGTGTGCTGAGAGGAGCTTGGTGCTCGTAAACTCAGTGGCTTAGACTGGTCATGGTGCAGTGGACTCAGAGTTCGTTTGAACAAGCAAGCTAAAAGGAAGAGAGGAAGGAGAAGGGAGTATCATCAATCTGAAACGAATAGTTGTTGTGTGCTTGTGCTTGTGGTGTTCTCTGCTTACTCGTGCTCACGACTCTTCCTTGAAGCTCTCAGCCTGAGGTGGTGCAAGGGGTGGTGCCTTGCTCTCGAGAAGCTGCTTGGTTTTGTTCCATTGAGGCTGTGCTGTAAGATTTACTTGTTTGCCTCATTTCCTTCTCCTTCTAAAATCTCTGTATTTAACATCTATTATTGAGATTGGCTGTGGAGAGGTAACTCCACCGAGAAGGAGATTCATATAGCCGGATTCATCCGGGGTTCGATCTACCGAAGATCAAGGGATCGTCCACCTTACGGACACGCCGAGGAGTAGGGGCAAGTTATCCCCGAACCTCATACATCTTTGTGTCTTCCTTGATCTTAGTTTGTTAGCTATATTTTCCGCTGCGTACTAACACTTTTGTAGGAGAAAATCGATTTTCAAAGGAGGCTATTCACTCCCCCCTCTCTAGCCATCTCCGATCTTCAACAGGTGTCGGACCCGTGCTGTCCCTTGGTGTGGTTCGGTATGCTCAGAGGATGTCAGGGAGTTCATTGACCCATGATCCTTCTACATGGTCTAACTTCATCTTCAATCCTCGGACAAACTCTCTATTCAATACTTCAGTTTGCCCCGTTGCATTAAGGGTAATAAACAGATGTGAAATCTTGTTGAATCCCCAAGTTTTGACACCATTCTTGAAGCTTTCGTCCTTGAAATTGTCTTCCATTGTCCGACACCAACTTGTAGGGAATGTCAAACTAGCAGACAATGTTCTGCCACAAGAATTTGAGTACACTTTTCTCCATGATGTGTGCCAGTGGTTCAGCTTCCACTCATTTGAAGAAATAATCGACAGCGACCAATAGGAATTTCTTTTGACTGAGCCCTATTGGGAAAGGGCCGACTATGTCAATTCCCCATTGATCGAAGGGGCAAGAGACAATGGAAGTTCTCAGGGGCTCAGGTGGCTGGTGAGATAAAGCCTGATGTTTTTGGCAACTGAGGCAGGTGCGTACGAGCTGACCAGAGTCGATTTGCATAGTAGGCCAAAAGTAACTGGTGAGCAATATCTTACGGACCAAAGTTCTTCCGCCAGTGTGGTTACCACAACACCCTTGATGTATCTCATGCATAACATAGTTAGCTTTGTTGAGTTTGAGACATTTGAGAAGGGGGCTAGAAAAGGCTCGCTTGTACAACGTATCTTCGATCATAGTGAACCGAGTTACTCTTCGTTTGAGGGTTTGAGCTTGTTCTGAGTCTTCGAACAAAGTTCCTTGCTTTAGGAAGGAAATGATAGGCGTCTATCAGTCACCTGGCTCAGTGGGTCGGGGAGCTTGATCCACTTGGGTAATCAATTGCTCTTTTATGATCGGCTCTTCAGTTTCTCAAGTAGTTAATGCACTGGCCAGTTTAGCCAGCTCATCAGCCTTCTGATTGTCAGCACGAGGTATTTTTTGCAGAGCCACTTCTTGAAACTTGGCTTTCAGCTTATCTACTATTTCAGCATAACGCTTTAACCGATCATTGCAGATCTCAAAGATGCCTTTGATTTGTTGGTCCACCAACTGCGAGTCTGAATGAATAATAACTCGAGTAGCACCGACATGTCGAGCAGCTTGGAGTCCTGCGAGGAGGGCTTCATACTCTGCTTCGTTGTTGGTGGCTCCGAACTGTAATCTCACGGTCAATTGCAGCGTTTCTCCTCGAGGAGAGCATAGTAAAACTCCAACTCCGCTACTCTTCTTAGTGGCCGACCCATCCACAAAGATTTTCCACGTTTCCAATTATTCTCGGCCTGCAACTTCAGTTAGGAAATCTACTAGAGCCTGAGCTTTAATAGTCATTCGAGGCTGATATTGCATGTCATATTTGCTTAGCTCAGTTGTCCATTTGATGAGACATCCAGAGGCGTTAGGATTAAACAGGACCCGACCCAAGCTGCTATTGGTGAGCACCATTAAAGGGTGTGATAGGAAGTAAGGGTGCATCTTCCGAGCCATGAGGATGAGGGTCAATGCCAATTTCTCCAAAGAGGTGTAGCGAGTCTCCGCATCTTTCAACAAATGACTTACAAAGTATACTAGGCACTGTGTATGATCTTCTTGTTTAATCAGCACGAGCCAAGGGCCTCTTCTAAGGCGGAAAGATATACCCACAAAGGCTCGTGTGGGATTGGTTTAGATAGAACAGGAAAGTCGGTCAGATACTTCTTCAGCTCGGCAAAGGCCTGTTCGCACTTCTCATCCCATGAGAACCGAGTGGCTCAGCACAGGATCCTGAAGAAAGGCAGACTCTTTTCCACCGAGTGAGAGATGAAACAAGATAGAGCCATGATTCATCCGACCAATCTTTGCACTTCCTTGGTGTTTTGTGGAGAGACCATGTCTTGAACGGCTTGGACCTTCTCTGGGTTAGCCTCAATCCCTCGCTCGGTAATAATGTAACCCAGGAAACAACCACTTTTGATGATGAACATGCATTTATTGTGGTTCAGCTTGAGACTATAATGTCGGAGAGTGCTGAATGTTTCTTCTATGTTGGCTGTAAGTTGCTCGGCTCGGGCAGATTTGATGAGGATGTCATCCACATATACCTCCACATTACGCCCAAGCTGATGCTTGAAGACCCGATCCATGAGTTGTTGATAGGTGGCTCCAGTGTTTTTCAATCTGAAGGGCATGACCGTGTAGCAAAAAGTTCCATCAGCAGTGATGAAACTGACCTTATCTTGGTCTTCTCGAGCTAACGGGATTTGATGGTAGCCTTGATACGTATCCATCATGCAAATGAGCTCGTAATCGGAAGTGGAATTGATAAGTTGATTTATCTAAGGGAGAGGATAGCAATCTTTCGGGCATGCCTTGTTGAGGTCCCGGAAGTCGACATAGACTCACCATTTACCACCTGATTTGGGCACCAAGATCACATTGGCTAGCCAGGTCGGAAATTATATTTCTCTGATTTGTCTGACTTTTAACAGCTTATTGACCTCTTCCCTGATTATCTTGTCTTGGTTGGGTGAGAAGTGCTGCCTCTTCTGTCGGATGGGTTGGACTCCCGTGAAGAGGTTGAGCTGGTGCTCCATTACAGTTGGAGCCACACTAGTGATTTCAGATGGTGACCATGCAAAGACATCATGGTTCTGTGTCAGACAAGCGGTTAGCTGCTCTCTCAATTCCACCGGAAGGTCGGCTACTATCTGTGTGACTCGGTTTGGATGTCCCGGTACTATTGGTGCCGATATTTTCTCTTGACTTCGCCGAGGTAGAGATGTATCTTGGACTGAGTTAACCTCGGTGCTCTGCTTCCTTCGAACGGCTCAGAGATCGGCTTGAACCATATCGATGTAGCACTTACGGGACACGCTTTGGTCCCCATTGACAGAACCGACCTGATAAAAAACAGAGAACTTCAACTTTTGGTGGAAGGTAGATACCACCGCACCGAAAGAGTTGAGAGCTGACCTCCCCAAAATGACATTGTAAGCGGACGGAGTGTCCACCATTATGAAGAGTGTGCCACAAGTTCTTCGAAGAGGTTCCTCCCCCAAAGACAGAGAAAGCCCGGATTTGTCCCAAAGGTCAGACCTCGTGTCCCAAGAATTCGAATAGGGAGGTCACCATAGGTTGTAGTTCCTCTTGATCAATTTGCATCCGGTCGAAGGCATCCTTATACAAGACGTTGACCGAGCTGCAGTGTCGTCGAAGACCCGAGCCATATCGTAATTCACAATGGTGGCTCGGATGACCAAGGCATCGTTATGAGGAACAGTGACCCCTTCTAGATCCTGAGGCCTGAAATTAATAGAAGGGCGGCTGGTGTTGACGTTGTACATTTCTAACCGTCGCCCATGAGCCTTTCGAGATCGATTGGAATCTCCATCCGTGGGGCCGCTAGCGATCATGCTGACCTCCCCATGATGAGCAATGTTATCTTGATTATCCCGATGATCTCTACAAACCTCGGGGTAGGGTTCTGGCAATGGCACGTGCTCCTGCCGCTGGTCGTCTCGTGCCGGGACTCAATCCCTACCCTGAGGGGATCGCCGCAACCTTTCTGGCCTATGCTGAGGCACTGGATCTGCCCGACTTGGCACTTCTTAGCACTCTTGTTCACCTCTTTGGCCATAGCCTTCCACCATGCATCGACCCATCTGAGGTGGAGTCCTTACTCCTTGCTAGTGATCTCTAATGGCCATGTTGATTTCTTGGGCCAGCTGCCGACAATCTTGTGTGCTATGAGCAGTTGACTAATGGTATGCACAGAAATGGATCGGATGTACAACTCCAGCTGGGTTCCATGACTCAGCCAGGACGGGAATGATGTCGACAACCTGCACCCCCCATTTGTCTCAGCGTGTTGGGACATGATGGAGCGGTCGGGTCGGGACCTCTCTTCATGGCAGGACCTTCTGCCGAAGGTGGAGCTGCCCCAGAGTCGTTTCGCCGAGCCAACTGAGTTTCCTCCAAGTGAATGTATTTGGCAGTTCTTTCTAACAACCTCTGCTAGCTAGGCGGTGGCTTCTTCACTAAGGCCCGGAAGAAATCACCATCGATCAATCCTTGAGTGAAGGTGCTCGTGAGTACATCCAAAGGGGTCGAGGGCACATCCCACACAACTTGGTTGAAGCGATGAAGATACTCCCGCGAGGTTTCTCAGGGTTTTTGCTTCATTGTAACTTCTAGTATTTTTTGCTGCTGGCAAATTAGTGCAAGAAGACCTCCTTGAAATCCTTGAAAGAGTGGATGGAAGAGGTCGGCAGTCGATTGAACCAGTGTTGTGCCGTCTCGAAAAGAGTGTTGAGGAAGACTCGGCACTTGACCCTATCAGTGTATTGATGCAACAAGGAGGCATTTTCGAAACGACATATGTGGTCTTCTGGGTCAGTCGATCCATCATACTCTTCCAGCTGTAGTGGTCGGAAATGACGAGGCAATTCCTGCTCTAGAATTTCTTGAGCAAATGGGGTCTTGGGCACATTGACTGAGTAGGTCGCTGGAGCTTTTCCCTTACGCTCACTTCGGAATACTTCTTCAGCCTAAGATCCTCGCGAGTCATCTTCTGTAGGCTCCGCGCCCCGATTAGTGGAGCCCATAGGCAGTAGAACCTCATCTAGAGGTGAGGCCCTTTGGTCTCCCCTGGAGCATCAGCTGCAGGCATCGGAGGTGGAACGCATCGTAAGGCTATGTCGATGGCCTGCTGAACGATCTGATGAAGACCGTCTCACGTCAAGATGATGGTGTCCTCTTGGTTTCTTTCCTCAGCAGGGTCTCGGTTGTCGGTGGTGCGTCTGGTGTTAACCATCGTGGTGTCTAGCTCAGAATTCCCACAGACGGTGCCAAAAATGTTTCGGCTGTATGCCTTCGACAGTCAAGCCACCAGTCAAGAATAGGCCACCTCAACCGTTGTTGGTCCTGCCGACAAAGGAACCTGAAAAGAAAGAGCTGAGCGAAGGGGTCAGCGAGATGACAGGGATTCCCGGTAGGCTACTCCGACACTCAAGTCAACAGAGAGCGAGAATGAAGAAGAAGTAATATGCATGTGTAAAAAATTTTAGAGAGAGGTTTCCTTCATACCTGTGAGGATTTATATAGCAGCAGGAGGAGCATGATCTTCGAGAAGTAATGTCTATGATTAGCTGTCAAATGAGCTAATAATGCACCATTAAAGGCACAATCTCTGACGGTTTAAAATCATCCAACGGCTTGGCGACAAAGATGATTATCTTCATCTAACGGTTGTGAGCATAAGTGCGCGAGAATTTAGGGAACCAGGTTTGGGAATTTAATAACTGTCCTTATCATTTTGGTAGAACTTATAAACTTGGCCGTCTTTTAGCACGAAAGGTAGCTAAAAGAGAGACTGATCTCGAGCCAAGGAGGGTCGGACCATTTGTGAGCTAGTAGCCAAGCTGCGGTAGAGACGATATAAGCATATGATCGGAGAGTAGAGTCCGAGCAGCGTGAGCATGTGGCCGAGTTAAGGTCGAAGAGCATGTGTCCGAGTTGTGTCACTGAGCAGCCGAGCTGTAGAAGCATGTGCCTGAGATGGACAAATGAACGACCGAGCTGTGAGAGTATGTGGTCGAGCTGTAGAAGCATGTACCCGAGATGCACAAATGAGCGGCCAAGCTGTGAGAGCATGTGACCGAGTTAAGGTCGGACAGCATGTAGCCGAGCTGTGTTACTGAGCAACCGACTTGTAGAAGCATGCGCCCGAGATGCACAAATGAGCAGCCGAGCTGTGAGAGCTTGTGCTCGAGCTGTTTGATGGGCCAGGCTGAATGAGAGTGTTCGGATCGAATGTTGCGGTAATTGGGTTGTCTAAGGCGTTACTGGGCCAGTCAAAGCACGGTTTGACCATGACCGTTGACATGCCAGGTCAGATGCCAGCTCGAATCAATTATTGACCCCTTTGTGTCATGTCAGACTAACAAAGACCTGCCATATCACAAAGCTATTGACGGTTGACACGCCAGGGCGGATGCCAGCTCGGATCGATTATTGACCCCTTTGTGCCATGTCAGACCAACAAAAACCTACCATATCATCCGTAATTAAATTTGAATTATTAAAATTAGTCTTTAAATTTGAATTATTAATCAAATTAGAAATATTTATTAAATTTGAATTAATCAAATTTAAATTATCTTGATTAATTATATTATTAATTAAATCCAAATTAATTAAATTATTCTGATTAATTAAATTTAAATTATTATGCCAAATTAAAACGGAGTTATCATGAATCCAAATTATAACTGGCATGGAATCCAAAAAATTGATTTTCATACTTTAAAATTGCTTACCTCAAACGTTACCCTAATCGACGGATCTTCTCCACGGACATTAATTTTTGTAATGACTTAATTTCTTCCACTTGAAATGCACAATGTGCTTTTTTTTTTTTTCCTTTTTGGATCCCTTTAAAGTAAGATATTTATTTTTTTTGTGTCTTTTTCTCTACACTTGAAATAAATAATATAATATTTAAAATTTAAATTATAATTTTTTACTTGTAAACCTAATCCATTGTTTGTTAGTCAAGATGAAGAGCTTCTTGTTCTGATATCAATTATTAGAACCGAATGCATGTTAGAGGAGAATGGTGAATAATATCTACTTTTCGCTTTCATGTCATTCTTATCTACAAAGTTAATACGCAATAGAATATAAAATAAAGAACAAGACAAGAAATATATACATTGGATTTTTATTTGGTTTATAACCTTTTAGGATTACTACATCCAATATTATATCTAGAGCGCGAGTGCTATTTCTTTCTCCTTTCCGAACACCTTCCGATGGTGGAAAAACTTTTTACAAAATTGATCAAACACAAATAAAAACACAAGATAATAATATAAACAATGAAACAACTACCAAACAATTTACTGATCACCTCTAGAAGTCCTGAATGTAATTGTACTCATAATGTCACTTCCTAGATCACATGAAGAACATGGAATCAGAGAGCATGGAATGAGTTATATGTATTTGATATATGAACCTCGAGCCTCTGCCCTCAATTTATATAATTATGTTGAGCTACTAATGTGGCACATGTCTGGTCATCTAAATGTCTTTTGGGCACTTGTACCTTTGCTGACTCTGTTGTCGATCTTATCCTTGTGAAATTTGGATCTACTGACTTAGCAAGTTTAGGTCGCTTGGATCAACTTAAATCGTCTGGAGCTTGCTCAAACCTAATCTACCTTGCTCGGATCTGATCTCACTTGATCATTTCAATCGCTCGAACCTTTGAGTCCGCTCCATCTGCTCCGTTAACTTCAGCTTCCTACAAGACAAAATTAAACACAAATATACTAAGCCTAGTACTGGTCTACTTGATATACTGGACTTTTTCACTTGCTTAAAGTTCACTTCTCCAAAACTTTTATTTTGCTTTGGAGTTCACTCATCCAAGACGTCTCACTACCTATGATTCATCCCCTTTGAGTTTTTCCTTTTTACCAGACTTGTCACCCTTGATCTGTCTAGACTTTTCCCTTCCCTAGGTCACTCTTGACTTATCAGGACTTCTCACTCTTGTTTATGTCAATCTTGACTTATCAAAACTTTCCACTTACTGTTAAGCATCTGATCACTCTTGACTCATTAGACTCTTTTTTACTTCTAAGCATTTAATCAACCTTGATCTACTTGGATCAAGCCTTGGGAATCGATTGCACCAATAATCTTTTCACTAAAACATAATCTTATTTGGTCAACCTTGACTAGACTCAAATTATCAAACATCAGAATTCTAGAGCTCATTTGCACTAATAACAACATCATAAAAAAGACCAAGGAACTATGTAAAAAAAACCAAGGAACCACATAAATAGGATAACCAAGAATTTCCTCGAATTTATTTATTTATAATATTTTCTTGGTATACAACAAAAACTATATGGATAAAACAACAAATAAAACCAAAGGAAAACACAACAAAATAAAAAACAAACTAAACTAAGAATCCACATATCAAAATCTCTGAACAACTTTATATACAAGCTGAAAGCAACTATAATATCAAAAGGATGCTCGTGCCTGTAAAACTGGAGGCCAAGGATAGTAGATAGTAAACTCTAAGTGGGTAATCAAAAAATTACTACATGAGTAATCAAAAAAGATGTACATAAATTTAATCAAGATCAAAAATATAAAGTAAATCATAATCTCTTATTACAGCTTTAAATTCTTCATAAAATTCTCAATATATACATAAATATATATCTATAATTCATTTAGTATTTTTATGTTGGAATTTAAAATTATAATTTGGCATCATCTATTATCATCAATTAAGATAAAATTTTAATTTGTATTATTTAATTAATAGGCATATAGATCATCAATGGTATAATATCAACATGGACAAAAATCACAAATCGTATGAGTATCAACATGTATAAGAGACATCAATAGTCTAATTTGATAATTGAAAGCATCATTGCACACATAAATACTAATCACGAGTGATTCACTCTACCACAAGTCATGTAAGCAATAATTGATAATTGAAACCATCCACGGTGTTCCGGCCAGTACACCGTGGATGATTTAAATGCTGGTTCAAGGCTTGTCGACGTGCACATTCCTGTGATGAGACTACGAAAGGAGAAGAAGAGGCCTACAAAGTATTCAAAAAGAGGGTTACTGGGGGTGGATCCCAGCAAGCCACTCCGACACTCAAGTTAGGATTTGGCATGAGGAAAGAGTTTAGTAGCTTAGGGAAATTAGGGTAGATGTGTGCGTACTTGTACCCATGGGCATGGGTTACCTTTTTATAGTGGTTGATCTTCAAAATATTAGCAACCGTTTAAAAAATATTCTGGCATACTTATTCCGTTCTAGAAATATTCCATTAGTTAATATATATTTGAGAATGCGTTCCTATTTCCTCGGAAGAATCAGTTCTATTCTCCCCGATTTAAGCGAAACGACCATGTCTTCAAATAAGTATCACATGCCGAAAGTTAACCTTGGATGTAGGAAGCGTGTCGAAACCGCGTCATGAGGTCGGCACATAGTGCGGGAGGCATGCCGAGACCAAGTCAAGAGGTCGACACAAGACGCGGGAGGCGTGCCAAGACCGAGTCATGAGGTCGACATATGCTTAAGGAGGCGTGCCGCGACCAAGTCAAGAGGTCGGCACAAGACACGGGAGGCGTGCCGAGACCGAGTCATGAGGTCGACATATGCTTAAGGAGGCGTGCTGTGACCAAGTCAAGAGGTCGGCACAAGACGCGGGAGGCATGCCCAGACCGAGTCATGAGGTTGGCATATGCTTAAGGAGGCATGCAAAGATTAAGTCAAGAGGTTGGCACATGCTTAAGGAAGCATATCGAGACCAGAACGGGAGGTCGGCATATGCTTAAGGAAGCATATCGAGACCGGAGTGGAAGGTCAGCATATGCTTAAGGAAGTATACCCAGACCTGAATGGGAGGTCGACATATGCTTAAGGAAGCATATCGAGACTGGAGCGGGAGGTCGGCAAATGCTTAAGGAAGCATACCGAGATCAGAACGGGAGGTCGACATATGCTTAAGGAAGCATACCGAGACCAGAGTGGGAGGTTGGCATATGCTTAAGAAAGCATACCGAGACCTGAGCGGGAGGTCGACATATGCTTAAGGAAGCATATCGAGACCGGAGCGAGAGGTCGGCATATACTTAAGGAAGCATACCGAAATCGGAGCGGGAGATCGGCATATGCTTAAGGAAGCATACCGAGACCAGAACGGAAAGTTAGCATATGCTTAAGGAAGCATACCGAGACCAGAGCGGGAGATCGGCATATGCTTAAAGAAGCATACCAAGACCGGAGCAGGAGATCGACATATGCTTAAGGAAGCATACCGAGACCGGAGCGGGAGGCCGAGGTTTCATTTGGGGTTCCTGACATAGCTCTCGACAATTAACCAATACTTATATCTACTATTTTTCCTTATACTTCATTATACCCGACGTCCACATAATCGCTAAATAACCCCATTGGATCATAAGCCTCCCGAATTAGTCTAGTCAAAGAAGACGAAATCCGATTGACTAGACTCGAGTTGAGTCAGAGGCTTTGAGCAATACCTAGCGAGGTTTAGATTTTGATCGACTTAGGTTAATCATAATTACTTCTTTACCTTATGCTTTTTGAATTATTTATCAACTTATATCATCCTTTAATTTTGACTTCTATAGCAGAGATCTGGTGGGTGTTTGATTTAAGCGAAACCCTAACTCTTTCTTCACCATTTCTTAAAAGGAGCTAATGACAACCCTAGATTTGATGTGTCACGATTAGGATTGCAAATTGATTTAATTTTTTGAAAACCCACAATAAATACAAACAAATGAAGTATAGGGGCCTCGAGTTGTATTTTTTCAAGAGCTAATAGAAAATTGTTTAAGTAGAGCTTGCGAGTCGTTCTTTTTGGGTTATTCGAATATGAATGGGTTTTGGGGTTTTGAAATGAATTGTAATTAAAATTAGCAAGTGAATGAAAAATGCAGGTCACTAATCTCAAGATGAAACTATTAAACCAAGGTATCAAAGTAAACCTAAAATGTAATTCAATTCGAAGTAAAAGAATGCAACCTACCCTAGTTGTGCTCTTAAGCAATTATGAAATTCAAAGTTCAATTCTCTGTTAATTGAAATTGGTCAAACCCTAATGCAAACCAAACCCTAATGTAGCATGACTGAATCAAACAGCTGAATGAGGTAATCAAAATGGATTTCATAGTTCAATAGGTGCAAGCAAGAAACCAAACAACTAAAATTAATTGAAACAAGTTAACTAATCCTAAGACGCAATCAAAATGCTTAAACTAAGCTAGTTGACCTCTGATACATCAAGAAAAGTTTGGCACAGAACAGTGACAAAGAAATCAAAACTTCACTTACCCGAATGAATGCTAGCGAAATCTAGAAATCAAGAACAATTCAAACAGCAAGTTTAACTATAAAATCCAATGGTTTAAGCAAATAATTCGAATTGACAATTGTAAGGACTGATTAACGAAGTTCAGAAATGAAGTTGCAGAAAGGAAATGTGCAGAAATGTTCAACAATGAAGAAAATTCATCCTAGCCTTCCCTTTCCCCTTGTTTCCTCAATTTGGCGTTAACAAACTATCGAATCCAACAATGTGGCTTCGACAATCCCTTTGGAGGCTTAAAGACGGTCGCTAGTGTGATTTACTCGCTGCCCGAACCATGAATAGCCTGAAGAAACCCTCTTTGGCGTGAACAAAGCCCTACGCGAGACTGTTTCGAGCTGCAAAACCGGGATTCTCTTCTCCTCCTTGCGCTGACGAGCTTGCTGAAGCCTAGGATGTGTTTTGCGATCTTCAGAGGACCCCTCATCGATGCACGACTTCGGATTGTTTAGCAACTCATCGGAAACACAAAGAACAGAGGGTTGCAATGCCGGAGAAACCCTCCTCTGCGTGTGTCGTCCAGTTGTCGATTTTCACCCAATGAAGCGGCTTTGGATTCCTCAAGGATCAAGGATTGCAATGGGATCGAATTTTTGAGATGGGGCTTGGCCAGGAATTATTCTCCCGAGCAGAGTCTTTGTGCGGAGAAGGCAATGAACAGTGCGCAACTAGCCACTATTCATACCTTGATTTGCAGTATATATTCGAGCCATTAATCAGACCATCTGAACCGTCCATTTTTTATCCGATGGAGAAGCTTTGATCTGGGGTTTTAGGGAAGCCTAGGGTTTGTAAAAAAGATGGATTTTGATCAGGCTTGAGTTAGGTCATGTCCTCCATGTGGGCTTGATCAATTTGGGTAAACTTGGCTCGATTTGATCGCGGTTGAGCTCGATCTTGGTCCAATTTGAGCCCTACAATCAATTAAACTTAATTAATGCAAAATTCACCATTAAATCATGAAAATTATAATCAAGCCTCAAATTATACAATATAGAACAAATACGATCAAATCGATTCATTACGTAATTTATTTTTATGCAAAAACTAAAAAATGAATCGATTAAAATGCATAAAATCCTAACTCATCAAATTCCCCCACACTTACCCTTGTGCGTCTCACTCAAGTCAATAAAATAAACTAAGATTGTACCCTCCTAGATCATTCTCAATCATGATTAGAAACAATTAAAAGAGAATTACCTAAAGTTGTAGAATCTCAAAAGTTTAAACCCATGGACTAGGCTCTTGGTTAACCACATAGCAAGTTTCATCCTTCATGATTAATTGAGATAAATATATCATACTAAATCTCACAAGGTTTTTTTTAGTGAATAAATTCAGTGGCTCTCATCCTAAATTCTAATTCATGATCAATGTGAAGTAGAGCTCACTCAAGCAACTCAAGTTCATGCACTACCATAAGCTTGCTTATTCTCTACTCTCCACCACCATTCTTGATTTGGAATCCACATCTATTAGGCTTATTGAAGACATAGAGAAGTCATGAACTGAGACAATTGAAATAAGAATTTAGAAATGAAAATTCAAGAGAAAAGAAATTCAAATAAGAAAGTGAATGAAAGTGGTAGACATGGGTATGAGTAAATGTTATTAATGAACCTTGCCATCCTTCCTAATTTCTTTTTCTTGTATTCCATTTATTTCAGTGTGATTTTCATATCCATGAATTGAAGATGAGTTAAACTCATGAGATTTGTTTCCTTGATACATTCCCTTCACTTCTTTTTCTTTTCTTCTCTTCATCATCACAAATGTGCCATTTTTTGTTTTCCCTTCGAATCAAGCCCAATTCTTTGACATCTAGACTTTATAAGAGCTAACAAATAGCAACCAATCATCAGAAACCAAAATTCACTTCACATGAATCCAAAATTTTAATGTATCATTGACAAATTCAATTCTAAAAATTATTCAAATTCAATCTGAAATTTGACTTGTTCTATCTTGTTTCTTGTTGTTTTTCCTCCATTCTTTTTCCATCATGAAGCTTGATTACTAATGCTAATAACCATGCAAATTTCTATGAAATTCCATTTCAGATCAGTCCGTCAAAAATGGCAAGAACCGGCTAAAAAATAAAACTATTATTTCTGATTTTTCTATTTTTTTCTGATTTATTTCTGATTTATTTCTGATTTTTCCTGATGCTGCCATCTGAACACTTTGGAAAACTTGACATCTGAATTTGGTGTTTAGAAAGCAATTGAATAGAAGTGGGTTCTACTTTGGTTCATCAACTGATCAGATTCTTAAAACTCTCTACTTGATACATTCAACAAATTTTTTTTCTTTCTTTTATTTTTGCTTTTATTTTTGATTTTTTTCAATCTGATCTGACTTGATCTTGCTTCACAAGTTCTTGCATTCTAATCCTACTTTTTCAATTGATTTTCAACTGTGTTCTTAAAAACAATCCAACTGAGTTCTTGTATTCACTATTTTTCTTTTTTCCTTTTATTTTTTTCTTTTTTTTCTGATTTGTTTTGGACTTCAATCCGACCACTTGGCATGCTAAATTCTTTGCTTTCTCAACTCAACACATTTCTAGCAATATAGATCAGTCAATTGCCATTGAAATCGATCCATATGAGGCTTCAAGAATCAAAATTGGCACATTACTCATTGTTTTGGCACACCCTTCTCATACTTGATTTTCAATTGGTTCACAAGCTCCATTCGTACACTTTGAATCCTTCTTTTTTTTCCACTTCATTTCTTAACATTTGTGACTCCTTTTGTGCCCAAATCCGTCCACTAAATCAAGTCCTAACTGATTTACACATATGGTCATCCTTGCTTTTCACAACTTGGACACTTGCTAACTTCAATCTTCTTGAAAATTTTCACAACATCAAATCTCCTCAGAAAAATCATCGTAGCATCAAATAACAATGAAGATCTGAATTGCTTCAAATAACATTTCCATTGGCACATTGCTACACCCCAAAATTGGCACAAACAATCCAAATTTGGCACACTTCTCATTCTTTTCTCAAAATTTTTTTTCAAAATTTCACACCTCCTCCCCCACACTTAATTCTTTGACCGTCTCGGGCAAAGGCACATTAATAACAATAAAAAATACCCATGTCCAAGAGAGCATAAAAATTGAACCAAAACGGGGATGAAAAATATTAAAGAAAAGTGTGAAGCATAAGTGTAGCATGAAATTGTATGGGTGATGAAATAAATTTATCAACCTTCATAAATGTGGACCCATCATAGAAAATATAGCCTTGAAAGAATACAAGCAAGTTCTAGAGTGACAATCACCTAAGTGCATAACACAAAATGGTTAACCTCACTAGGTAAAAAAAATCACATTATCTCAATTTCATTATTCTAGGCTCCATTACTAAGGGTAATCCAAGTTTTCAAAAATGTTCATCCATAGACTTAAATTCCTAGAATAATCAATCAATCAAATTTAACTCACTTTCAAGTGCTTCCAATATGATGTAAATGTTAGGAAGTATACTGAAAAAGACTTATCTTTTGTATATAAAACATTTACGAAATAAGAAATCATGTTTTGGTCAAATGATTGCAATAGGGAATTTTGCAATAAAGTCCTCTTAATTCACATTGTAGATAACTTGGTGTCTGTGAGACACAGAAGA